>JAMPIV010009230.1:0-292816 GCA_024509875.1 Oreohelix idahoensis
ACGCCTGGAGAATTGTAAATGATTCAATAATACTAGAGATTGTGTAACCGACTTTTAAAAGGGAAGTAATACTAAATAATTAACGGTAGGAGAGAGAGTTGCCAGCCTTGAGTTAGACAGTTAAGCAACCAGTTTACGAACAGAACATGATAGACGTGAGACACTCTGTCACATGACATGAGTTGCACTCAGAAAGTGTCGAACATGTTTTTCGTTTGACACGTGAGAACCAGAGACAAAGAACGCAACTATGTGTGATTAAAGTCAGTTCTGCCCAGACCTTCGTTGTAGAAGGACCGAAAGAAGATTCAGCTGATGAGTTTTCCAGTGTGACTGCTTTGTAAAGTGCTTATGCGGCAATCTGTGGAGACAGAAGCAAAAAGCAACACTTTATAAC
The DNA here is from genome assembly GCA_024509875.1 of Oreohelix idahoensis. Taxonomy (NCBI): domain Eukaryota; kingdom Metazoa; phylum Mollusca; class Gastropoda; order Stylommatophora; family Oreohelicidae; genus Oreohelix; species Oreohelix idahoensis. Next base: position 398 of record JAMPIV010009230.1, read on the forward strand.
AGAACTTAAGGAATGAATCATTTTTTTTTTTCCCCAGTGAAGAGATTTACAGTAGTAACAAGTTGATTTGTATGCTTATTTATGTGGATGGAGATATCCACTCAAAGAGAATGTACGTGTTACCCGTTTATGTAATGTATGCCTCGCAAACAGTTGGGTCGAGTATCAGCCTTGACACCAAACTAAGATTCCCCGGTGTGGACCGGTCCAGAAAGGGATAATTTCAAGCATCACCCTGAACATAACGCTAGAGACCTGAACATAACGCTAGAGACCTGAACATAATGCTAGAGACCTGAACATAACGCTAGAGACCTGAACATAACGCTACAGACCTGAACATAACGCTACAGACCTGAACATAACGCTAGAGACTTGAACATAACGCTAGAGACCTGAACATAACGCTAGAGACCTGAACATAACGCTAGAGACCTGAACATAACGCTAGAGACCTGAACATAACGCTAGAGACCTGAACATAACGCTAGAGACTTGAACATAACGCTACAGACCTGAACATAACGCTAGAGACCTGAACATAACGCTACAGACCTGAACATAACGCTAGAGACCTGAACATAACGCTAGAGACTTGAACATAACGCTACAGACCTGAACATAACGCTAGAGACCTGACCATAACGCTAGAGACCTGAACATAACGCTACAGACCTGAACATAACGCTACAGACCTGAACATAACGCTAGAGACCTGAACATAACGCTACAGACCTGAACATAACGCTAGAGACCTGAACATAACGCTAGAGACCTGAACATAACGCTACAGACCTGAACATAACGCTAGAGACCTGAACATAACGCTAGAGACCTGAACATAACGCTAGAGACCTGAACATAACGCTAGAGACTTGAACATAACGCTAGAGACCTGAACATAACGCTAGAGACCTGAACATAACGCTAGAGACTTGAACATAACGCTACAGACCTGAACATAACGCTACAGACCTGAACATAACGCTACAGACCTGAACATAACGCTAGAGACCTGAACATAACGCTAGAGACTTGAACATAACGCTAGAGACCTGAACATAACGCTAGAGACCTGAACATAACGCTAGAGACCTGACCATAACGCTAGAGACCTGAACATAACGCTACAGACCTGACCATAACGCTAGAGACCTGACCATAACGCTAGAGACCTAAACATAACGCTACAGACCTGGACATAACGCTAGAGACCTGACCATAACGCTAGAGACCTGAACATAACGCTAGAGACCTGAACATAACGCTAGAGACCTGAACATAACGCTAGAGACCTGAACATAACGCTAGAGACCTGAACATAACGCTAGAGACCTGAACATAATGCTAGAGACCTGAACATAACGCTAGAGACCTGAACATAATGCTAGAGAGAAGAATGATAGACTGCCAGACCAACGAAAATAGTCCCAGATCAAGAGAAGTAGATATGAACAATGAACCTTGAGAAGTGGCGTCTAATTAAATGAGCTAGAAGACTGTCCAGTGAAAAAAAAAGGAAATACAACATAGTAGTGTCTACCAGAAGGTGAATGAGATTGTGAAGTACGCCAAGGGAGTTTATCAGATTTTTCCAGTTGTTCTTAACATTTTTTATGCAGACTGTAGTGAATTTTTAAATACAATATCTAAATTAATATATAACAATATAGGGCATAAAGGCAAAATAAGAAAGTATAAAAGAAATTTCGGCTAGAACGCGTGGTTATCGCCTACGCCTTCAGATTATTAATTGCTAAAGCATAAGACGAACAAAACAGTACTCAAATTTTCAAATTCGTCCTTGACACCACTTTTCCTAGTTCTAAGAAAACATCTGCTTACAAATGCATTGTAGAACGAGGAGGGGCAAGGAGATGAAAATACAAATACGTTTCGCATTGATTTTAAACTAAAAGCCAACTATAGCAAGTGGCAAGCCTTGCCTTAGGGGTTCCCCCAAAATACGATGAAAATGTTAGAACATGTAGACGACACGTGTCACTAAAACGACTTTAGCTCTTATTAGGAATGACGAAATTCTATCGTAAGTACAGAAGACATCCCCTAGTATGGAAGTGAACGGTGGTAACAGCAAATACACGACTATCATAGAAAAATACATATTTTGAACGAAGCCACTTAGCCCCATTAAACTTATATATTCGGGTACCTTAGGACTTGCTGACAAAGAATATGTTATGTGTTTCGCAAATAGTCCATTAATTAACAAATTATAGCCAAAATACTATAGTGGAGTTGACTGACAGCACAAGATCATATCTGCTTAATTTTTTTTATGGCATGTTTGGAAAACACTGCTTTGGGGGAAATGAGGCCAACAAGTTAGATACGATTTGATTGGCTGTAGTAAAATGTAAGGCGAAACATTATTGGGTGACCTGGAAATACAAATATTGTCGTTAATGGAAACGTATGGGATGGATAGTTTTTTTCAAAGGCTCATGTAAACATGGCCTGATTGGTTAGAACGTTAGATATGGTCAAGTAGAAGCGTCGGTTCACTGCTATTTTTGAAAATAAATTCTGTGAAAATCAAGTACGTTGAGAACAGGCTAAGAATTTTCTAATAAAGGAAAAGCCTGGACAAAGGCAGATCGAAAATGTTCCAGATTCTATTGCCTAATCATCGTTTTACTTGTGTTATTTCCTATATCTGTGAGGTATTTGGTTGCTGTCAATAACTGGTGCCAGACTACAGTGGGCCGATATATTCATGCCACAGTCTTGCTTTTTTCGGAGACAACTGTAAACCACCATCATTCTTGAAGAAGTGGGAGCTGAAGGTTGTCGTTCAGCGAAGTGCTAAAAGATTCCTACAGCATATTACCAAGTTAGGTGTATGTTTCGGCACCTGGTCGTTCAACTAACCTTATATTAAAATAAGAGACTGAGAATAGTGATATAAACATTCCATCAGTGTCCATAAAAACTTACAAACAACATGCAGAGATGATGATAGTAAACAATCAACCAGTGTATACTAGAAGTCATCTCAGTTAAACAATACAACTACACCCTTATATAATAATATAGGTATTATGGACAGAAGATCCATTGTATAAATTGATTGATGTAATTAATTTCTATGATTTCACTTTGATTGTCAGTCCTGATTCCAAATAAATCAGATTCAGGACAATAAATTGAAAAAACCTTAACTTTCAACCACAGACTTACTAAAGATAGTCTTTTAAAGTGTAGTTTGTATGTGATTGTCGTGGCACTGTTGTGTTGTAGTAGACAATAAAATAATTTGTGTAATTGTTTATATGTTTAGTTGGTTAATGCAACCTTACACTACATTTCATAACCCTAGACACTAAACGTAGTCATCTTATAGTCTATCAAGAATAAGTCTGAATGAGATCATAGTGGTGGTAGTAGAAAGGTGCCCTGGAAATTTACTCTAATATTTATTATATTCAGGGACCTTCACAGCTGACCTCATTCAGTACACTAAGATTTCTTTACAACAAACTATATTAACATCAAACCCACCACATATATTGGGGTCTCGCTCCTGGGGATAGAACTTTTCATAACACCATCTATATTGGGTAGTTTGCTTCTGGGATTTTAAATTCTTAAAATATTATCAATTATATTAGGAATCTCAGATAGTATAAAACTAAAAGCATTCCTTTTTGGAGAAATTAAATAGTGGTTGAGCTATCAGTGCCTGTGGTTGTTCTTAGTTATAATTAGAAATTGTTAGTTATAATTAGAAATTGTTAGTTATAATTAGAAATTGTTAGTTATAATTAGAAATTGTTAGTTATAATTAGAAATTGTTAGTTATAATTAGAAATTTGTCTAGTTAGAAATTTTAAAAGGTTTGCCAAGTACAAAATGGCTGACCTGGCGAAGTTTCTATCTGCTGCTGTGCAGGCTGCAAAAGAATTGGGAATGGAGGGGCAAATTATGATTGCTTATGTCACAACTGAATGTGACAAATTTATTGAACGCGAAGAAAAAAGATTAGAAAAAGAGGCTGAAAGAAAGTTAGAGGCTGAAAAAGAAATTAAGAGGCTGCAGATTGAGGCTGAAGCAAAAAAGTTGGAGGCAGAGGAAAGGAAACAGGCTGCAGACAGAGAAGCTGAGGAAAGAAGACAGGCTGCAGAAAGGGAAGCAGAAAAGGAGGAGAAGAGATTACAAAGGGAACATGAGTTACGACTAAGGGAGTTTGAGTTTCAAAGCCATGCTCCTGAAAATGGTGCCAGTCCCTTTACCTCAGATGCTACTGTTAGTCAGGGAGCCTCAACCTCAGCTATGAGTTTTCATTTAGACCATTTTGTTGAGAAAGACGATGACATAGAAAGTTACCTAAATAGATATGAACTGTTGGCTACCACGTATGGTTTAGAGAGAGAAAGGTGGAGCTTAAAGTTATCACAAGGGCTTCGTGGTACAGCTTATGAAGTTTTTGCCAAGATGAGCAGGGATGATCAGGAAAATTATGACATGCTAAAGCAGGCTCTTTTGTTAAGATATGAAAAGAATGGGGAATTTTATAGAAAAAAATTTAGGAATGCCAAACTACTGTCGGGTGAGACTTATCACCAGTTCTCTGTACGGTTAGAGACCTACTTGGAGAAATGGACTGCTCTGGGTAAAACCCAAGATCTTAAGGAAATGATCCTTATTGAGCAACTAAGAGAGTCCATGGCTCCAGACCTGAGAAAGTTTCTCATGGAACAAGGTGCAGAGAGGCTGGGTGAGTTACTCAATGTCGCTGAGAGGTATCAGGCAGCCCAAGCAGAGGTAGTTGGAAATAAAAAGAAACAGGTAGACAATTTTAAGGCACCTCAAAACTTTAATAAGTTTGACCATAGAGACCAGAACAAAGGTAAGCACCAGTTTGATAGGCCACGCAATGACTATAATAATAAAACCTCACAATTCAATGAAAGGAAATATAATGACAGAAAACCTTTTAACCAAGGAAAGAAATATTGTAGTTGGTGTCGGATGGACAACCATAACACAGAAGTGTGTAAAAAGAGACCTGTGTACATGGCCACGCTTCAGACCAGATCACAGTCTAAACAGGAGGAGGATAACCTGATAAATACCCCTCCAGATGAGATGATGAAAGCGCAGGCTGGGGATAAGACCCTCAAGCCTTGTTTTAAGAAATTGTCTAAATGTCATACACCTCCAGGCAAAGGAGACTTCTACATGAAAAACAAAATGATTTACAGGAAGGCTGGAACTGGATCCACTGGTCACGGACAGTTGGTTCTTCCAAAGGCATATAAGGCAGATGTGATAAGGAACCTACATGTTGGAAAAGATGGGGACCATGAGAAAATAGGTACCATCATCCAAAAGGTGGCACACAATTATTATTGGCCAGACGAAATGTTTGACATTGAGAATTTTGTAGAAAGATGTGGCATACTACATGAGGGAACACCCACAAGTGGGAAAATTAATCAGGACCTAGACTCGCCACAGGGCAAACTTAGGCCTGACAATGGAAAGAAAAATAAAATTAATAAAGTGGACAAAGTGGAATGGGAGCCCCCTTTTCACAGACAGTCTTCACTTGAATGTTTTACTATGGCCACGATGCAGCGAGTACAAAGAGATGTCTTACCCCAGAATAAGCCGAAAATCCCTCAGTCGGACTTATGTAATTTGGAGGAAGATAAAAGAGAGAGAAGACCTCTCACAATGAATTTAAAATGGGGAGAAAACCCCAAGAGAAAAATTGGTAGCGGTCGATTTGTGAATGATGATTCTAGGAAGAAAAATCATCACTATAAGGCTTCCAAGGGAAAAGACCATACCGGTGCCTGGAAAAACAGGTCAAAAAATTTAAAAGTCCATATGTAGCCTTGTTAAGGACCTGGACCGATGAAAAGGCAGAAGAAAATATTACTTCATCATATCAATATGTGAACGAGCTGACCACTCGTCTTAAAACTGGCTGGAAACTTGCCAATGAAAATTTGAGACAAGCCAGGAAAAAGCATTCTGCCTATTACAATAAGAAAGCGAAGGATCGAGAATTATTTGTGGGAGAGAAGGTGCTCCTTCTACTGCCCGGCAGCCAGAATAAATTGCAAATTGGATGGCAAGGTACATATACAGTTCTAGAGAAGGTGTCTAGAACAAATTATAAGATAGATAAGAAAGGGAAAGAGAAAATCTATCATGTGAATCTCCTGAAGAAATATCTGGACAGAGAAAACCAGGAAGAGACACACCTACTGACCGTGTCTGTTGCAATGGAGATGAAAAAGGAACCACTCACTTCTCAGGAATATCCTTTACATCCCTGTGAAACCGCCGCACAGGTAAAAATCAGCACACACTTAACGGAAATTCCGAGGGAGAGGGTTCAACAGGTTCTGAATAATCATACAGATGTGTTAACGGACCGTCCGGGGCATACAAATTTATTGGAGTATGATATGAAACTCATAAACCCAACACCAATCTGTATGAAAGCCTATTCGATTCCGTTCGCTAAGGAAAAAGCTTTAAGGGAGGAGATAGATTATCTGTTGAAAGAAGGGATTATCTCGCACAGTGAATCTCCCTACAGTTCCAGTGTAGTTCTGTTAAGAAAACCCTCTGGAGAACACAGGCTGTGTATAGATTACAGGAAACTGAATGCTGTCACAGAAGGTCAGGTGGATCCATTACCTGATACAAATCAGCTGTTTGCCAGGCTGAATGGAGCTAAATATTTCTCTAAAGTGGATCTGAGCAAAGGCTACTATCAGATTCCAGTAAGGCCGGAGGTAAAACCTTATTTAGCCTTTAGCACCTCGGAAGGATGAGCCGCGGTAGCATAGTGGTTAGTGCACTGGCTTCCTAGCGCAGTGGTCTATGGTTCGATCCCCAGATGAGGCGGAAAATTTTTTAGGCCACAAACGGCTCTTGGGTCGACCCTGCCCCAAATGGGTACCAGAGCTACTCTGGGAAGGTTAAGGCGGCCGGCGTGATGCCGACCACATCACCCCTCGTGTGCCGACGGTCAAGATAATATGGGCCTAACACCATATTCCCAATATGCCTAAATGGGCGTGTAACGGGTTCCTTTTTTCTTTTTACCTCGGAAGGACATTATGAATTTAATATGTTGCCATTCGGGCTGAAAAATGCACCGAGTGTGTTTTCAAGGATGATGAGAAAGTTACTGGATCCCCTGAAGAATCAATGCATCACCAACTTCATGGATGATATTCTCATAGCAACAGAAACATTTGAGGAACACATAAACTCTCTGAATATGTTGTTTGATCGACTGAGAGAGACCAATTTGACAGCTAGACCGACGAAATGCTGTGTTGGATGTAAAGAGCTGGAATTCTTGGGCCACACAGTACATCAGGGAAACATGACCCCTGACCCCAAGAACCTGGATAAGTTGAAAAAAGCACCAAGACCACAAACAAAAAAGGATGTGCGATCTTTTGTCTCATTATGTGGTTTTTACCAAAAGTATATAAAAAAAACTTTAGCTCCATATGTGCTCCATTGACTGATTTAACGCGCAAAGGAAATCCTGATAGAATTATTTGGACAGCGCAGTGTAAATTGGCCTACCAAGAATTGAAAGAAAAACTCACAAGCAGGCCTATTGTGAAATTACATGACTTAAGTCAAGAATTCATTCTGAGAACTGATGCGAGTAATATCGGTTTGGGTGCAGCTTTATTACAACGGTCAAATTCACTTGATGGGAAATTAACCCCAATAGCTTATGCTAGCCGTAAGTTGAATACAGCAGAACAAAAATATTCAACAAGTGAAAAAGAATGTCTGGCAGTCATCTGGGGTATAAAAAAGTTCCAGATTTATCTCTATGGACAATCATTTAGGATCCAGACAGACCATAAACCACTCGTGTTCCTGTCACAAGCAAGGCATGAAAATGCTAGGTTACTGCGCTGGTCTTTGCTCTTACAGCCATTCCAGTTTCCATAGAGTACATTCCCGGAAAAACCAACGTCGGCGCTGATTTTTTAAGCAGACATCCGTACGACGAACATCAAAGTAGTCACCAGGCATGGATAGTAAATTTATCTATGTGTATTAAGAAATAGGAACTGACATATGTTCGTCTGTTCTAAAGGGGGGACATGTGTAGTGAATTTTTAAATACAATATCTAAATTAATATATAACAATATAGGGCATAAAGGCAAAATAAGAAAGTATAAAAGAAATTTCGGCTAGAACGCATGGTTATCGCCTACGCCTTCAGATTATTAATTGCTAAAGCATAAGACGAACAAAACGGTACTCAAATTTTCAAATTCGTCCGTGACACCACTTTTCCTAGTTCTAAGAAAACATCTGCTTACAAATGCATTGTAGAACGAGGAGGGGCAAGGAGATGAAAATGCAAATACGTTTCGCATTGATTTTAAACTAAAAGCCAACTATAGCAAGTGGCAAGCCTTGCCTTAGGGGTTCCCCCAAAATACGATGAAAATGTTAGAACATGTAGATGACACGTGTCACTAAAACGACTTTAGCTCTTATTAGGAATGACGAAATTCTATCGTAAGTACAGAAGACATCCCCTAGTATGGAAGTGAACGGTGGTAACAGCAAATACACGACTATCATAGAAAAATACATATTTTGAACGAAGCCACTTAACCCCATTAAACTTATATATTCGGGTACCTTAGGACTTGCTGACAAAGAATATGTTATGTGTTTCGCAAATAGTCCATTAATTAACAAATTATAGCCAAAATACTATAGTGGAGTTGACTGACAGCACAAGATCATATCTGCTTAATTTTTTTTATGGCATGTTTGGAAAACACTGCTTTGGGGGAAATGAGGCCAACAAGTTAGATACGATTTGATTGGCTGTAGTAAAATGTAAGGCGAAACATTATTGGGTGACCTGGAAATACAAATATTGTCGTTAATGGAAACGTATAGGATGGATAGTTTTTTTCAAAGGCTCATGTAAACATGGCCTGATTGGTTAGAACGTTAGATATGGTCAAGTAGAAGTGTCGGTTCACTGCCATTTTTGAAAATAAATTCTGTGAAAATCAAGTACGTTGAGAACAGGCTAAGAATTTTCTAATAAAGGAAATGCCTGGACAAAGGCAGATCGAAAATGTGCCAGATTCTATTGCCTAATCATCGTTTTACTTGTGTTATTTCCTTACATCTGTGAGGTATTTGGTTGCTGTCAATAACTGGTGCCAGACTACAGTGGGCCGATATATTCATGCCACAGTCTTGCTTTTTTCGGAGACAACTGTAAACCACCATCATTCTTGAAGAAGTGGGAGCTGAAGGTTGTCGTTCAGCGAAGTGCAGGAAGATTCCTACAGCATATTACCAAGTTAGGTGCATGTTTCGGCACCTGGTCGCTCAACTAACCTTATATTAAAATAAGAGACTGAGAATAGTGATATAAACATTCCATCAGTGTCCATAAAAACTTACAAACAACATGCAGAGATGATGATAGTAAACAATCAACCAGTGTATACTAGAAGTCACCTCAGTTAAACAATACAACTACACCCTTATATAATAATATATGTATTATGGACAGAAGATCCATTGTATAAATTGATTGATGTAATTAATTTCTATGATTTCACTTTGATTGTCAGTCCTGATTCCAAATAAATCAGATTCAGGACAATAAATTGAAAAAACCTTAACTTTCAACCACAGACTTACTAAAGATAGTCTTTTAAAGTGTAGTTTGTATGTGATTGTCGTGGCACTGTTGTGTTGTAGTAGATAATAAAATAATTTGTGTAATTGTTTATATGTTTAGTTGGTTAATGCAACCTTACACTACATTTCATAACCCTAGACACCAAACGTAGTCATCTTATAGTCTATCAAGAATAAGTCTGAATGAGATCATAGTGGTGGTAGTAGAAAGGTGCCCTGGAAATTTACTCTAATATTTATTATATTCAGGGACCTTCACAGCTGACCTCATTCAGTACACTAAGATTTCTTTACAACAAACTATATTAACATCAACCCACCACACAGACAAATATGCAGATGTCACATTGAGTTTACAAGATGTCTACATTTTTTTTATTGTCTTAAACTTGTACATACGTTGGAGAAGTGAAGTTCCCAATAAAGCTTTTGAAAAACACAACAACAGTGAACGTCAGTAATATTAACTTAGAACAGTATATCTGACAACATACCACCGGTACTACTAGGGGTGAATTGCTAGGAGTAAGAAACATACCTCCACTTAAGATCACGTGTATCAGAGACTACACCCTGTTGGTCCAACGGTCACAATTGTAAGGAATGATTTGAGCACAGAGAAAAGCAGGAATATAAAAACAAAACTTCAAAATATTACGTTTACTCAGTCCTTTGTGAACAAATTGCGACGAATTCAGTCTGCCACCACTACCTGTCATATTTGTATGAGAAGATGCGACCCATGTTTGTCAGTTAGATCGGCTGATACCTTCGCTTCAAAGGTTGCTGCATTGAATCTCCAACATCACGTGTCTCTTGCCTTGATGGTACACCCTGATAGGCACTTTCCTATCAATCTCTTGATGTTACGTTATCACTGATAGCGTTGTCTTCCACTTCCTTATTCGATTTTAACTGATTCTTTTGTTTCTGGTTGTTGACAAAACTTTGCGTCTTAAATCAAGACTAACACAAAACTCTGAATTGTATTTCTGTAAAATATAGGTAGCAAAAACAAACAAACAAAACAAAAACTCAAAAACCAAGTATTTACAGACTGCTTGTGTAGAAAAGAATAACTGAAATAGTACGAGACAAATGTCAAACTGATGACAAGAAATTTTGATGGGACATTGGGATACGAGATGAGAAGAAAACGCTGGTGATAGATAGGGTACACTTTGAGGAAACATGTTGATGGCTTTTGTGACGAAATACGTCTTATTTCCTTGGTCCAATTTTCCTTTCTCTACTCCTATCGGTCAAAACTCACCTGACCCTCCTTTCTCTACTCCTATCGGTCAAAGCTATGAACTTTTCTAACGAGACCTTTGATATCATCTTGAACGGGGAAAAACTACAGAAAGTTGAAAGTTTCAATTATTTAGGCAGTAAAATGACTATCAGGTCGGGATCTCAGGATGGTGACACAACAAGAGAAATCCATACTAGAATTGCTTTGGCAGCTAGCGCCTTCAATAGATTACATTATCTAACATTTCTACATTTGGAAATTACGATCATTGAATATACAACATATTCCAAGTTCCGTTTTCGACTCTGTTTAATTCTGTAAATGTTCCTCTGACGTCCAGGCCGGGTGTTAACATACGGCTCGTGACCCGAGTTATTTCGGGGATAAATTGGTCACAAAATCATTCACGTACAAGAGAACAAGGCTGAATACGACTTTCGTCGGTTGAGTAACAAATGTCAATTAGCAAAACTCATGATAACATCAGTTGGGAAAGAATTCAAGACTAATCGACAAATAAGAGAAGACTCTAGGCAGAAATATGTCTCCAACTATATATTGGTCTGCAAAAAGACGATGGTCTTTGCATCGCTACTTGCGGAAACTTTTCTCGCTTTGTCATAACGTCCTACGAATGCAAAACAACTGTCTTTGAATAATGGCTCGTGTATTACTACAGGCATACGCGGATAGTCCACACCACTTGGGTTCCTGAGGGTAATCGGAAGGAAAAAAGGAAGACCAAAAGAAACACTCAAAGAAGAACATAATAATGAACAGAGAAGGAAGAAAATAAACGTTTGGGCCTAAATAATGTGCAAGAGCTAAGAGGAGCTTGTCCTAATTGGTAAGCAAGTAAACTAGCTACTTTCTGATGGTTCCATTCACGTCTAGTCCATCGGCGTACTTGGATCGGACACGTGGCGTCACAACGAACAACCTGGAGAGCACTGGTTTCTGCCTTATGCGCCGTGTTTGGTGCTTAAAGAATTTATTATTATTATTATTATAATATCGGTCAAAACTATCACCTGACCACGTCCTGGTTCTTGGATCTGGATCTGAGGCCTCGAAACCAATCAATATTTGGTCTAGTTTTAAAAGTGAAACCATGGATATTTGTCAAGCCTGTACGTGATTTGTATGTTCACGCCATATTACTCTCCAAAAGGCATCGACTTATGCTTCGGCGGTAACCAAAATCGAACACCTGACCATGGCTTTCAAGATTTATTTTCATCTCAACTTTCCTGTCGGTCAAAAACTCACCTGACCAGCCGAATTTCTCTACTCCTGTCAGGTCAAAAACTCACCTGACCATCCTTTCTCTACTCCTTCGGTCAGAAAACTCACCTAGGAACACTTATTCTTATATAAGAAAGAAAAAATGTTGTTTGTCTTTCTCTACTCCTAGCTTCGGTCAAAAACTCACCTGACCATTGGAGAACAAGCCATTTCTCTACTCCTGTCGGTGGAAAGAAAACTCACAAATGACCTATCCAGAAATATTTCTCCGACTATATACTCGGTCTGTCGGTCAACAGAAAACTCACCTGACCATCCTTTCTCTACTCCTATCTAAGAGGAGTGGCGTCAAAACTCACCTGACCATCCTTTCTCTTATGCGCCGTGTTTGGTGCTTAAAGAATTTATTATTATTATTATTATTATCGGTCAAAACTCACCTGACCATCCTTCGGTCAAAAACTCTGACATCCTTTCTATCCTGTCGGTCAAAACTCGGTCCGGTCAAAACTCACCTGACCATCCTTTCTCTACTCCTATCGGTCAAAACTCACCTGACCATCCTTTCTCTACTCCTGTCGGTCAAAACTCACCTGACCATCCTTTCTCTACTCCTGTCGGTCAAAACTCACCTGACCATCCTTTCTCTACTCCTATCGGTCAAAACTCACCTGACCATCCTTTCTCTACTCCTATCGGTCAAAACTCACCTGACCATCCTTTCTCTACTCCTATCGGTCAAAACTCACCTGACCATCCTTTCTCTACTCCTATCGGTCAAAACTCACCTGACCATCCTTTCTCTACTCCTATCGGTCAAAACTCACCTGACCATCCTTTCTCTACTCCTATCGGTCAAAACTCACCTGACCATCCTTTCTCTACTCCTATCGGTCAAAACTCACCTGACCATCCTTTCTCTACTCCTATCGGTCAAAACTCACCTGACCATCCTTTCTCTACTCCTATCGGTCAAAACTCACCTGACCATCCTTTCTCTACTCCTATCGGTCAAAACTCACCTGACCATCCTTTCTCTACTCCTATCGGTCAAAACTCACCTGACCATCCTTTCTCTACTCCTATCGGTCAAAACTCACCTGACCATCCTTTCTCTACTCCTGTCGGTCAAAACTCACCTGACCATCCTTTCTCTACTCCTGTCGGTCAAAACTCACCTGACCATCCTTTCTCTACTCCTGTCGGTCAAAACTCACCTGACCATCCTTTCTCTACTCCTATCGGTCAAAACTCACCTGACCATCCTTTCTCTACTCCTGTCGGTCAAAACTCACCTGACCATCCTTTCTCTACTCCTGTCGGTCAAAACTCACCTGACCATCCTTTCTCTACTCCTGTCGGTCAAAAAACCTGACCACCTGACCATCCTTTCTCTACTACTCCTGTCGGTCAAAAACTCACCTGACCATCCTTTCTCTACTCCTGTCGGTCAAAACTCACCTGACCATCCTTTCTCTACTCCTGTCGGTCAAAACTCACCTGACCATCCTTTCTCTACTCCTGTCGGTCAAAACTCACCTGACCATCCTTTCTCTACTCCTGTCGGTCAAAACTCACCTGACCATCCTTTCTCTACTACTCCTGTCGGTCAAAACTCACCTGACCATCCTTTCTCTACTCCTGTCGGTCAAAACTCACCTGACCATCCTTTCTCTACTCCTGTCGGTCAAAACTCACCTGACCATCCTTTCTCTACTCCTGTCGGTCAAAACTCACCTGACCATCCTTTCTCTACTCCTGTCGGTCAAAACTCACCTGACCATCCTTTCTCTACTCCTGTCGGTCAAAACTCACCTGACCACTCTACTCCTGTCGGTCAAAAACTCACCTGACCATCCTTTCTACTCCTGTCGGTCAAAAAACTCACCTCGGACCATGACCATCCTTTCTCTACTCCTGTCGGTCAAAAACTCACCTGACCATCCTTTCTCTACTCCTGTCGGTCAAAACTCACCTGACCATCCTTTCTCTACTCTGTCGGTCAAAAACTCTGACCATCCTTTCTCTACTCCTGTCGGTCAAAACCTGACCATCCTTTCTCTACTCCTGTCGGTCAAAACTCACCTGACCATCCTTTCTACTCTCAAAACTCCTATCGGTCAAAACTCACCTGACCATCCTTTCTCTACTCCTGTCGGTCAAAACTCACCTGACCATCCTTTCTCTACTCCTGTCGGTCAAAACTCACCTGACCATCCTTTCTCTACTCCTGTCGGTCAAAACTCACCTGACCATCCTTTCTCTACTCCTGTTGGTCAAAACTCACCTGACCATCCTTTCTCTACTCCTGTCGGTCAAAACTCACCTGACCATCCTTTCTCTACTCCTATCGGTCAAAACTCACCTGACCATCCTTTGACCTCTTACTCTACTCCTGTCGGTCAAAACTCACCTGACCATCCTTTCTCTACTCCTGTCGGTCAAAACTCACCTGACCATCCTTTCTCTACTCCTATCGGTCAAAACTCACCTGACCATCCTTTCTCTACTCCTGTCGGTCAAAACTCACCTGACCATCCTTTCTCTACTCCTGTCGGTCAAAACTCACACTCACCTGACCATCCTTTCTCTACTCCTGTCGGTCAAAACTCACCTGACCATCCTTTCTCTACTCCTGTCGGTCAAAACTCACCTGACCATCCTTTCTTTTCTTCTCATCTTTTACTCTTCATCTACTGAGATTAGCTTGTCCTCGGTTGTCACACCTCGACTCCCACACTGTAGGCTTGACTGCACATGTCACGTATCCTTTGATTGCAATCCGTTCCCGAATGGCCAGGTGAAAGAAGAAAGTCAACATCTAGTCTGCTCGCTGGTCGACAGCCATATTTTTAAAGCCAAAATGACAGTGATAAAAGTAAACTTTGCTTCCGCCGGGGCTGAGATGTTTGTTAAATAAACTACAGACATCGATCTTAGTGGGTATCATTATCACGTCTAACATCACATTTAGATGATGTAATTAGTTCCGGCCAGACGGTAAATGAGTCGTGTGGTGTTAAAACAGGCGGTCATTTAAGAGATAACGTAGGGTGCAAAATGCAAAACACGGCCCATCATTAAGTTTATCGTGAATTAAGGATCTTGAGTATTGGTACACGAGGAAATCACACAACCTTTTCCGACAAGACGTCTTGTTGTAATAAACAAGATGGGTTTATAACACCCTAGAAGATTTATCAGAAGTAATAATTAAGGGCAGGTTGCGTGATATAATGAATTGGTCAAAATAACACTTGAATGGCTATACCTTTTATGTCAGTAAAATTCAGAAGGGTTGTGGGGTTAACCTCTACTAAAAATAAGACGCTTTTTGTGTGGTTGGTTTATAATAAGAATATTAAACTAAACTTAATTATTATTGGCTGTCACTCAACAGAACCTAACAGGGTGACATCTGCGCGTGGGCAAAATTTATATCTTTAAACCTAGCACGTTTGAAGATTTCTTGACTGTTGTTTCCTATGTTCGACAATAAAAGATCATAGACAGCCGGAAAAGGAAAGTAATACTAAGGTTTCCATTACAGGACAGGCCACAGGACTAGGAATATCTTCTAAAATTACTAAGTATAGAACTTTAAATACATAGTACTGAGAGCCACAAGTCCGAGGAATCTTCTTCCTGTGTCAAGAGTCAGGAATATTTATAAAAAAAAAAATAAAGCTTTGCCTCGTTTTGGCGAGGCGCGTCCCATTCAACCCAGTCGGTTATATTAGGGCGCATGTCCAAACACAAAAGACCCTTAGGTCTGGGGCTACATAAACCAGTAAACCTAATCAATTGAGGGAGAACTACACCTTAAACAGGTGCACGACATGTTACAGCCTTTCCATGCATCAAAGTCTGGAAATAATTCTTAACCCATTCGGGTTTTTGGTACCAGTTGCCTGCAGTCGTCGCTAGACACCTATAACAGACAGGTCTTCGTGACACTTGACAAGGCAAACTGACGGTTAAACCAGCATTGCATGGGACGTGCTGCTACAAAAACACTCGACTGCTAAAGAGAATGAACAATCAAAACTTCACGATGAACCAGTAGTGACTGAACTACCATTCAACTGTCCAGACACCATCAATTAAGTACCTAGTACTGTATCAGCTTATGGGCATTTTAATTTTACAAAACCATCATTCTTGAATATCTTCATATGAAGATACATTTAACAGGGGTTTTTTTTGAATAAAAATCAGTCTTATTCATTTTATTCCGTTGATCACATAACTCATTATTAAATATCGTGTTTTATATGTAAATATAAATCATTAGTTGAGTTAATCAATTAGTTGAGTGAATTTGATGTCTGCACCCGTATGACTACTTCAATTCGCATATATATATATATATATATATATATATATATATATATATATATATATATATATATATATATATATATATATATATATATATATATATATATATATATATATATATATATATATATATATATATATATAAGGGCTGCACCGAATATTCGATTCGTGTTCGATTCGGTGCCGAATAGTGCATTAAATGAACTATTCGTATTCGGCTAAATAGTACGCTGCCATCAAAAACGAATAGTAAACTTAGGTCAACCCGCTGCGTGATAATTTTAAACCCAGAAAGTAGACTGACTTTATGTTTCAATTGGTCCCGCTACTAACTCAACACACCACGCCTTGAGATGCATACTTTAGCGTGTAGCGGGTTGTATCAGCTGACTAGGCAAAGGGAACAAAGTCGTGGGCAATAGACAGTGCAGAGGCAACGGAAGTACATCAACCATTGGCAAAATGATGGCACTAGACATTCAGACATATTTTATCGTGCAAGATGTAGGTTTCATGTTTCTGGTTGGTTTGTTGGAGATGAGATACTCAATGTCAAGCAGGACATTTTTTACTGACATAATTATTCTTAACATGTACAGCTCTGGTATGGCTAATATCTAGCATAACGCTATCTCGCCGCGCCTCCAACAAGCGTCCCAAGTGAACGTCTGTTCAGCACTGCTGGCAACATGTTTTCAGATAACAGACGTTGTCATTTGGCAGAGAATGTTGAGACTCGTTTTTTTTTTAACGCCAATGCATGTTTCATGTAGAAATTTTAAAAGTTATTAATGGCTATTTGCCGTATTTTTTTAAACGGTGTATAATTAATAAAAATGTCAGTAGACCTATTGAACACAACTTTTTGTGCCCAACATTCACTCACTATTTGTATTCGTATTCGCATTCGGCCGAAAAGTAAAAACCAGTATTCGGTGCATCCCTAATACACACACACACACACACACACACACACACACACACATATATATATATATATATATATATATATATATATATAATATATATATATATATATATATATTATATATATATATATATATATACAGAGCTATCAATTTAATATTTTGCTGAATAATCCTTCCACCCCTTCACTGTGGTAACATTTAAGTGGTCCAAATATGGAGTACTGAAAACAGCTGAGGCACATGTGCGATACTGTAAGAAAATAATCCTACTTCATACCTATCTGCTTGAATAACATTCCACTATTTCACCTTATGAACATAGAACACACTTAGATCATGAAACAAGCTATTCTTTCATTAAAAGATCTCTGAAATGGATCACACCCTTATAACATGACTGCATCCTTGATCCCACCCTGTATAACCATTATTCCACTATCAACAAGCTTGTGGGATCATTTTAACAAATCCTACCCTTATTAACATGTTCCAGCTATCACACACTTTATGAAATGTTCCAGCCTATCCTCAATCGGTTAAAAGGGTATTCCAATACCCACACTTATAACAAATATTACCTATCCTCAAGTTAGAAAGGTCCACTCTGATTATAGCATTGATTCTTAGCTATCCACCACTGATTAACAGTATCTACAATCCATCTAAACATAGTTATTCTCAGCGCTCCACCATTTGAAAGACATATTTCAAAATATCGTTCTCCACGATGTGTGGTAATATATGTCCACCCCCGTGAGGTACCTTTTATTAATATCGCAGTGTATATAGACGTATTTTATTTAATACTGATCCAGGCTAATTCTATTTTTTATTAAACTTCCAGTCTAATAAAATGTGTGTGCAGATATTCTATCAATTTATAACTATGTTCAGCTATCTACTGCATTATAAAAGGTTGGCGCTAGCGCTTTATCTGTATTAACACCATTAGTATATCCTCTATGAAGTATTTCCGAACTTCCCTACGCGCTTCGTATAATGGTTCGCGCAAATCCCTCTTCATTAAACGCTTATTCAATTTTGATCCCATCTTTATTATCGCATACTCAAACCTATATCACTCTTTGTTTTTATATATATGTTCCGTGTATACTATCTCTGAGATAACTTTGTTTACGAGTCCAGAGTTGTGCGTTTGTAAGTAAGAGGGTAAAGTCGACCTTTGTTATCTATCCCATATTCTTATATATGTGTGGTCTAATGGGAGTCAACCAGTTGTAAATATTTCTGGAATAAGTTAGATTTAGTTGTTATCATTCCCTTGGGCTTGCTAATTGTCTAGCTATATGCCCATATAAGGTCGCTGTTCGTAGATTTTCTTAGAACAGTTCCATATCGTTCCAGGTTGTGAACTAAACTCAAGTCACGCGATGATTCGCGCCATGTGCGCCAAGGTTTTTGGCGGTTCCGGAAGACTGCATTCGTTTAGGTCAGTCCTGGCATGGGGTGGATTTGAGCGGAGAGGTGTCCCACCATGCTTTTCCTGGCAGTGTAAAAGAGGGATCAGAGTTGTTTGGTGTATTATTCATGTTTAAGATTCCCCTTGATTGTGATTCTGGCATAGTTCTGGTAAAGATAGGGAATATATGGCAGGAAATGGCCCAGTGTTTTCTTGTGTGGTTTGTTCTCCTAGGAGTGCAGAGCAGGTAACAATACTTTTATGAAACTATTTGTAGTAACTACGAACTTTACATTTTGAGGGTGACTTACTCTCCGGTTGCTGGAAGTAGAGATGCATAAGAATGACTTTAAATTATATGAAGCCCGCCATCCTATGCGGCCTTAAGTTTTGGCAGAGATATACCTGACTAGTTTGGTCAGAAGTGAAGCATACGATTTGACTGGGTAATTATATAAGGAAGCCCGCCATCTATGCGAGCCAAATTTTTGCCAGAGATATACCTGACTAGCTTTGGTCAAATGTGAGATGCATAAGATTGACTTTATTAATATAAGGAAGCCCCGCATCTATGCGGCCTATTTTTGCCAGAGATAATACCTTACTAGTTTGGGTCAGATGTGATGCATAAGATAAACATTATTTATATATGGAAGCCCGCTGATCTATGCGGCCTAATTTTTTGCGAAGGAATGTACCTCACTTTTGCGGGGTGCAGTCAAATTAGTAAGGGGCATGCTACTACACGCTATAGGCATATTTCCATTTTTTATGTGAGGAATTGTGTTCGCCTGTAGGGCAAACTCCGGTTTGCCCGAGGCGTTCATCCGTGATGAGCGACGGTCAACTAGTGACGTTTCGGTCACATGTCGTGGGGTTCAGTGTGTTAATTAACGGGGCTTCCGTCTTTGTGTTTGCGTCCGAGAGAGATGTAATTTTTCGAGCTCTGGGATAATGGTGCGTGATTTATAAATATATATTGTGGCATTGTTGATTCTCGGAGGCTGCCACGTTATGTGCAAGATGGTTCATAACCGTATCTAGAAGTTCATACCATAATTTACTACAAGTAACTTTGAGATATGAGGCAACTAATATTTGGTTTGCACTGATTGCTTCTGCCGCATTACTTTGGTTTTCGTGGATTACCGAACCTTTAGTACAACGGCCAGAATTGAGTGGAGATGAGAGGATTGTATTATTATTATATTATTGCCACTTAAAGATGCCTAACGTTTGAACCTTATTGACGGACGAGGGATAATCTACTACGCTTATCCATTGCTATGTACTTTTGATGTGTTGATGGATACTATTGTGAAGTGACTTTATGTATTAAATGTCAACCATGTTTTCCCGTGGACCTGTTCACCTACCGGCTTTGTTATGTGTACTGACCATAATGTCCTGAATGAACACCTGCTATCATTCGCGTATACATGCATGATCCTCTAATTTATCCCAACGTAACAATCACAACCCACACTGCTACATATAATAAGGACGTACATCTACACTGTCTAATAAGATTTCTACAGTGGTGGAAACTCCAACATTACAGACTGCTACAGTGATGGCTAGTGTGGCCTATGGTTCAATAACGTACTGTTACAATAACATATTCCAACTATCCTATCTTTATTAAATATTCCAGCTATCCCATCTTATTAACATATTCCTTGTATCCTATTTTTATTACATACTCCAGCTATGCTATCTTTATAACATATTCTGAAGCCCACCCTATACCCTGTACCATGGGAACAGACCAGCAGTACCCTCCAAATTAATTCATCAGTCAGTGGTCTCACAATTGGATATGAGTATATGAGTCTGCAAAAACGAACTGCTACATTGAGTATGATCCAAGAAAGCTATCCCGAACACTCATGGATACATGCCTTTACATATGGATCAGCAACAAATGCTGTAAAGAATGGAGGCGCTGGTATCTTTATCTCATATACTGACAACCACTATGAGACTAGGAATATTCCCACTGGTAAATTCTGTTCCAACTATACAGTTGAGGTTCAAACTGCTGAGGTTCAAGCTCTAGAGCATGCTGCAAATATGATTTATAACACCAACTCTGACTGCCACCAGGTAGTCATCCTCACAGATGCACTGTCTGTACTGCAAGCTCTCAACAGTGGTAAACTCTCGCATCTGAGAAATGAACTAAGCAAGGTATCTGCCAAAAAGCGAACCATACTTTAGTGGATACCATCCCATTGTGGTGTACCCGGAAATAAAAAGGCGGATCAACTTGCAAAAAAGGGAGGAGAATGTGAACAAGAAGATAATGAAGTCACATACTTTGAGAAAAAGAGAGCTATCCAGACTGTCAGAAGAGAACAGAATCAACCCAACGACGACTACCACACTCTTGACCAGCAGGGACAGATCACCATTTTTCGCCTCAGGACAGGGCATAACAAACTGAATAAACACATGTACAAGCTACGATTGTCTGCTTCACCGCTGTGCACATGTGCATTAAACGAACAAACTGCAGAGCATGTTGTACTGGATTGTCCTCTGTATGACCAGTTAAGAAAGATATACTGGCCCAATGACTCAACACTAAACTCAAAGCCGTATGGAGCTAAAGAGGAACTCTGGACAACGGTCGAGTTCATCATGAGAACTCATCTGACGGTGTAAGCATTAAAGATGCAACCCCAAGATGAAGAAGATAACATGTTCCAGCTATGTTATCTTTATAACATTCCAGCTATCCTGTCTTTATAACGTGTTCTAGCTATCCTGTCTGTATAACATGTTCCAGCTATCCCGTCTTTATAACATATTCCAAGTATCCCATCTTTATATCATAATCCAAATATCCCATCGTTATAACATGTTCCAGCTATCATATCGTTATAACATATTCCAGCTATCCTATCTTTATAACATATTCCAACTATCCCATCGTTATAACATGTTCGATATGTCCTATCTTTATAACATGTTCCAAATAAAATACATTTGAAATGAAACCCAACAGGTGTATCAGTGACATCGGTCGTAACTGATAGTCGTGTCTAATAAAAAACATAAACCTACCTATGAGAACAAAACAACTCAAAACACTAAAACAATCAAGAGAGAAAGGTAGAAAAGGATAAAAATAATTTCAGGAATCGAGTAATCAATATAATCAGGCCTGAACTGACAACGGATGTAACGTGTGGGGAGATGAATACAATATCCAGAAGAGTGGCAAAAATGAAAGCAATCGGAACTTTAAGAACAGAGCTAAAGATGGCAGCAGAGGAAAAAGACAAATGAGAAAATGTTGCAATCAATAACTGAGGTACAATTTTCTGCGATGTAGGACAATGATTAAAGATAACTCTTGTTGCAGATAGTAGAAATAGCAGAGTTATGGGGTTTGAAGCATCTACTCAAAGTAACCAGATTCACATTTTAAAAAAAATAATAAAAAAATAAAAAACCGGTTGGACGAAAACCAATTTAAGTAGTTTGTATGCCCCCCCCCCCCCCCCCCCAATGGCGAGCGATGTAATTGATATCCTGTGCCATTACTATAATCAAAGATGATGTAAACTAGGACATACATAATTATGACAAGTCTGACAATCCACAAACGAACAAACAAACATGCATTAACTATTTACATATACGAAAACAGTGACAAACCCGAAATCCGACATCCAGATCTTCAGCGCTGATGGTATTGGAAATAAAGGAAGTGGTCCAGGCTGTATCATCTAGCCCCAGACCAGCGGGACTGAAAACAAAGTACACATCTGATGGGTTCAGTTCTCCGCAAGCTGTAAAAAAAAAAAAAAAGTTAATATAAATATTCTCAAATGATGACACAGAAATTAGCATCTTTCTATAGCAGCCAGATCTAAGAAATAACCGTAAAGCTTCGTCTGCCAAGATGTTTTATCATTTCCTCTTAGTTACAAGAAAGTAACATAGTCTTACTTGGAACACATTGAGCGTATATTATTGTATGCACGAATGAGGCGCGAACTAACAAACAAACGGAAAGATAAGATACACGTGGTTGGCCGTCCAATGTAATTGTCACATCCACAATTCCACAATGGGAGGGTAACCACTGAAGGGCAATGGTTGATGACAATTACATTGGACGGCCAAAAGACTAATTTTCCCGAGAAAGTCCTCAGTGAAACAAATGAAAGCCGTCAACTAATCTGCAAGAAAAGTAGACAGTTTTCTAGACGTGTCATGAGATAAGAACAACAAAAAATAGATCACCGGGTAATTACTGGTAAATTTAGTTCAACACGAAAACAAGAAAGACAAATATAGAAACACCTTCATAAACTGGTCAAGAGATGTGGGAGACAACTAAAACCACAGCTGGTTTAAGTCAGCGGTTACTGTTCCTGGAATGGAATGGAGAGATACGATCTTCAAGCTAGTCGGGACGGTTTTCATAAAGATGATCTTATCTTTACATACTTTAATCAGCCTTTCCATTCTTTAATTTTTTATATTTTTTTTTACTCTTCTTATCTATTTATTTGTTTTACTGATTTGTTTGTTTTATTTGCTTTATTTCGTTATTAGACTTTTTCTGCATTGCTGTGAGCTACTATAACAATGTAACGTTTTTTCATGTTTTTTTTTCTCCTGTGTCTAGTCAATTACAGAAACCGATCATGTCAATCTCTATTATCTTTGTATTATTAACACGTTTCATAGTGCATATATTTTTGTATGTATGTTAAGCCACAGACAAAAACTAAAACCGACAAACATAAAGGTTTTCTGTCACATTTCTTTTCATATAATCAACTCGCCAGTTACCTATGATTTTAGCTGTTACCGTGATAATCAGCTCATCAGTTTCCCGTGATTTTAGCTGTTACCGTGATAATCAACTCATCATTTTCCTGTGATTTTACCTGTTACCGGGATAATCAACTCATCAATCAGTTTCTTGTGATTTTAGCTGTTACCGTGATAATCAACTCATCAGTTTCCTGTGATTTTAGCTGTTACCGTGATAATCAACTCATCAGTTTCCTGTGATTTTAGCTGTTACCGTGATAATCAACTCATCAGTTTCCTGTGATTTTAGCTGTTACCGGGATAATCAACTCGTCAATCAGTTTCCTGTGATTTTAGCTGTTACCGTGATAATCAACTCATCAGTTTCCTGTGATTTTAGCTGTTACCGAAAAGTACAACCCGAAGGAGTGGACACATGCATAAACAGATGGACCCGCTGAGGGGGCAGTAAAGAACGGTGGAGGAGGCATTTTTATAAAATTCCTAAATGGAAAGATCATCCGAAAGGCCTTCCCAACTGGAAAAATCTCCTCCAATTTTAGGGCAGAAGCTATGGCACTGCTGCAAGCCCTGAAGATCCTCACCACACCCGAACAGCAGCCACAAGCTAAGATAGTAATTTTCACTGATTGCAGATCATTACTTGAATCAATACAAAACCCCAGAAATGATAACATGATGAATGAGATCACATTTGAGCTTAACATCATCCAAAGGTCATCAACCATTGCCCTTCAGTGGTTACCCTCCCATTGTGGAATTGCTGGTAATGAGAAAGCAGATGCTCTATCAAGAAGTGGCAGTAAAATAGAACAATACAGCCACCCATTGCCCTATCGGGAAGCAAAAACCATCATCCACAACAAGTAAAAAAATCAGTGGAAGGAGGAAGGGGATATATACAGCAGAGATGACCCAATACACCATCTAAACAGACACCAAGAGACCACCATTTTCCGCCTGAGAACCGGCCACTGCAGATTACTAGGACATCTCTATCGCCTCAAGATATCCCACACGAATGAATGCCCATGCGGAACTGGAATCCAGACCCCAGAACACATTCTCCAGAACTGTCCGACCCACGATGAACCGCGACGTGCGACCTGGCGAAGGGGTGCTGAGCTCCAGCAGAAGCTATGGGGCTGCCGCGCCGACCTGGTAAAGACTGTGGACTTTGTCCTGGCGACGGGCCTGCAGATTTAGCATGATTACAAACCGAACGCAGAAGAAGAAGCTGTTACCGTGATGATCAACTCGTCAGTTTCCTGCAATTTTAACTGTTATCGTGATAATCAACAAAGCACAGATACAATAATTAATTACGTAGGTGTAAACCTACAAGAAGCAGTCTTAGATCATGGTGAGCGTTATGTAGTGCTCACGGAAGAATGAAACCTAAACAATCTTTATGTATTCAAGACACAGACTACCAAAGCCAAATATTTTTAAAATGCTGTAGATAAAAACAAATTACTGAGATAAAAGAGCTGTTATGTAAATAGTGAAATTCTTGTCTCTCTACCTGTGTCACGTCTTCTGCCGCCATTTTAGACGAGTTGCGCCGCGGTTTTATAGTGAATGCATCTAGATAGGTTTGACCATAAAGATCCACTGATTGTGACAGCCAATAAAAAGTGAGAAACTGAACACAGCAGAAATGGCGCCGTCCTCCGGACATGTAACAGAAAGAGCACAGAGAACTATTTTCCCCTCACTTGATGACACGTTCCTATTGAGCCGATATAATATTATGACAGTGTAGATGTTGTGCTTTGATGCAATAATTTTACTTGTGTCAAATATAACATGGTTCATATCAGAAAATGCATCAATTTTTCATCGCAGTTATGGTGGTGATACTAAAAGGTTTACGTTTCATCTTTCATAACTCTCTGAAGTAACTTACAATTTAGACAGACTCAGTATTAGAAATTGAAGATCTAAGAAATTTAGAAAATGTAGTAGACAGACTCAGTATTAGAAATAGAAGATCTAAGAAATTTAGAAAATGTAGTAGACAAACTCAGTATTAGAAATTGAAGATCTAAGAAGTTTAGAAAATGTAGTAGACAGACTCAGTATTAGAAATAGAAGATCTAAGACGTTTAGAAAATGTAGTAGACAGAAATAGTGGAGGAAATACGAGTATTTCAAGTGAATGCCTACTTTTATACCAGAGGTTGTTCAGTCTTAATAACATTGGTACATTCAAGAGTTGGCATAGAGCAAGATGAACAGGCAGATGTAGATTTGCTACAAGCAAAATAAAAATATCGGTGGACAAAACAGAGATGATATGCTTAATTACAAGAAGAAACATAAATCAAGAATAGAC
Source organism: Oreohelix idahoensis (assembly GCA_024509875.1). NCBI lineage: Eukaryota > Metazoa > Mollusca > Gastropoda > Stylommatophora > Oreohelicidae > Oreohelix > Oreohelix idahoensis. The sequence continues at coordinate 26,424 of JAMPIV010009230.1, forward strand.
AATAGGCCGGGATAAAAACCTAAAGGAAGACATACATTTGAGCTGTTCAAAGCCTGAGCCAGAAAGTGCCATTATTCTGAGAATTAAAAGTTCAGAGCAAGAAAAATGCTCATACTACAACAAGGAACAAACTATTTTACAATAGAAATAACGTTTTGTGTAGAATGTCTGCCTGGCAATAATATAAAGCCCGTCCTACTAAACTATAAGAAGTGTAAACAACAGAGAACCCTAATATTCGAATACTTACAGTCATGCAAGTAAACAATAAATGTAGAATAATTGTTGAGACAAGAAAAACCTAGCGACCGGCACAACAATATAGTTAAAGAGTATTTAACATGAACAAAAACTTTTATGTAACAATGTCATTTCCCTTTCACGCAGTAACAATCAAGGAGCTATGATTTTATAATCAATGGAATACATTATTAAAAACTGCAGATATCAGAATTATAACCCATCAGGGGTTGAACAGTATATTTCTCTCCATCAGTTTCAACACAAGCTTGGAAATAGCGAGTAACCAGACAAATTCAATCATTACAATAATAAGTTGGAAGTGCACAATTATTTGAAACATGAGAGCCAAGGGAACTCAATGAAACAATACAGCCAGGACGGAACTAAAAGGTACGAGAAATAGTGGAAGACAAAAATAAAATATAATAGAGACCTTGACCCTAACTGACATGAAGAACTGAACAAGATATGTTGGTTATGAACCTCACGAATTGGCATTTGTGGAAGATTAGATCGCCTATGCCTGGCGACAAGATACCGTATGTTGGTGATGATAAAGAACAGCTGTAAAAATGTAAAAATTACTATTCTGGAATAAACTGGCATATTTTATCTCAAGTTGGTGCCATTCCTTTGCAGATAACTAAGAGAGTGTTCGGGAGAGTCCATCAAACATACTTACTTTGTGTCCTTGGTGGTGGTGTGGTTGTGGGTTTCTCCTTACCTGTGAAGAGATCATACAAAGATACATTAGGATGTTGCTATTTCCTACATTTTCCTTTTACTTGTGTAGAAATACTGTATGATCTGTTACATTTGGAGATATATCTCAATATAACTGATGGACTTTTTAACGTAGCTAAATTGGCCGTGGCTTGCCAAAACGGAACAAAATCATAATCAGCAACGAAAACCTATTTCTTGCATAAGTTACTGGCTTACTGAAATGTTGCATGTAGAATTGACAGTCCGATACCGATCTAGTAACCGAATATGGCTTAGTTTACTGTTATGTTGTCCTGCTGTGTGAAATCTGCTACCACTTGACCCATCATCTTGTGGCTTGTCCCACCTTCCTAGTAACTCCCATTATGACGTTATATACACACATGCTGCTAGTTAAATGGTTTTCAGTAGTATATTGTTACTCCTGTGCTTCTCAATATGGGGGTCGTACGTTGTGTGACGATTTGGGGGGAGGGGGGTTAGAAAAATGTGACGTCACACAAAAATAAAAGAGTCATACTCGCTTCTTACATAAATTATGTTTCTACTTTTATCCGCAATAGTTAACTTTTATTCGCATTTGTTAACTTTTATCTACAATAGTTAACTATTTGCCGTAATAGCTAACAACTCCCTCGTGGACGACTTTTATTGCAGTAGGTAGCAGCACCGCTTGGTGCGATCGTCAGCTTCATCCTTCATCCTCCCATGTAACCTACAAAAGCACTTACGAGTTCAGCTTGAACCAGTGAAACTCGCTAGTATGGGTCGCGCTAGTTCAAACTCAAGGACCATGTTTATTCTGACCAGATAAAACGCATGTTATGCCTCAAAGTGATACGAGTTTTTTTTTAAAATAATAATGATCTACATTATGTTCCCTTAAACAGAAACCTTATACAGTCTACGCTATAATCATTTATAGAGAAATTGAATATTGTACAGCATTTTTACTTTGCGAGAAACTGACCTACGCTACATTCACTCAAAGAGAAACCCTCGACTAACCTACACTAATTTTTATTTAAGAAGAAACTAACAAGTGATGGCCAGTAACTTTATGTATAACGGAAACGGCACGTGATCTACACTACATTTATTAAAAGAGAAATTCACAACAAAATATTCTATATTTACAGAAACAGAAACTCACGGATACATGTTTTGCTTGCTAGAGTTTTTCTGATTGAAGAAAGCTGGTCATAACTCTCAACCTTGGTCACTCTCGAGGGGTCGCCAGCGATATTGAGGAGTTCCTGGTCACGTACTCCAGTGCCCACTCCGATTGCGAAAATTGTGATGCCGTCTACTCTTGCTTCTTCTGCCGCCTGCTTGGTTAGTCTATAGCTGTGATTGAAATAACAAAAAGTTCGGAGATGGCAGCTGAAATCAAGGATATTGTCTCTACGGTTAGCAATTATAATTGCGATACAGTCATTTCTGAGAAGACTGCTAAATATAAAACACAACATTTGTTTACGGACCAGACAAAAAAAAAAAAAAAAAAAATAAACAAGACAAACTATAGCTAAAATATTCTCTATACTGCTTAAAGAAACAATATTCCACCCAGAAGACTAACGTTTAAGTACTCTATATACTTGTTGTAGACCTCCAGAAATAAGTTGAGCAGGAAACGTAAGTCACGTGATTAATAAATAGATAAACAAATATAGGTCACTAGTAAGAAAAGGTAATCCTATAGAAGTTACTGCTGTAGGGAGTGAAGTGTTAGAGACCATCATACTATATCGAGCATCGAGAGGTGGGGGTGACCAGGTCATTTCCTCATTGCCTTTTCTTTCCCTAACTCAAAGAGCAGAGTCGAGTTTACATTTACAGCTAGGTAGACTGGAGCGTGTCGGTACTGTGATTCAAACACGGCACCATTGCGTGAGAGACCAGCGCTCTGACCACTCTGTCAGTCACATACTCTCTAAGTAAATAGTAGGCCATAAAAAGAAAGCAGACAAAAACTAGACAACAGAAAAATTACACACGTAACCGTCTGATTCAGAAGTCAAATTTCGTCTCCCCCCTTGCCCCTGTCACTTGTGCAGCTTTTGTGTTGTTAATGTTCTCCTGCTGTCTGCTGTATGAACGCCTGTCCTTTACCTATTTTTATTGATTGATTTAAAGATGATCACCTCATCTTCCGAGAAGCTTCTTTTTTCGTCAAGGAAGCTTCTTTATTGGTCAAGGAAGCTTCTTTATTGGTCAAGGAAGCGTCTTTATTGGTCAAGGAAGTTCTTTATTGGTCAAGGAAAGTTCTTTATTGGTCGGGCTGAAGCGTCAAGTCAATGGGGCCAAACTAACAGGTTATAGAAGTACGACGAAATTAAGTGACAAAACGGGACAGCCCCTATCGATCTTCGTTTATCTCCGGCAGTATGGATGAATTTGTGGTACTGATTTTTATTATGTGCTCTCAAGTATCACTCTTTTCTTTCTTTCTTTTTTCTTTCTTTCTTTCTTTCTTTCTTTCTTTCTTTCTTTCTTTCTTTCTTTCTTTCTTTCTTTCTTTCGTCGTTATTTTTCTGCTAAGTAGCAGATATTTGATTTTATCAAATCATTCGACACTCCGCTGTGTGATGTCACCTGTTGTTACCCGGTCATCCTGGCTTGCGGTGAGCAGCTGAGATAAGATAGTCGCCGGCGTGTTTAGATTGAACCGCTGATAAGACCACTCGTTTGGTAACCCAGCTGGGCTGACACGGAGTTTTTGCGTACTCATACGACAGATAACGAAATTACTGTCATTTGAGGTCTGCAACCTCAGTATCTAGAATGGTTAGTTCATGACCCACCACTGCACGGGCTTATGATTGCTTTATTGATAATTTCGTAAAGGGATCTAAATGCATTAATTAGTTCCAGGTTCCCTTAGAGCAGGGAGGGAAAGGCGAAAGAAATGATATACATTCTAAAAATAATACTTACATTTTCAAAACAGTGTAAATGTCCCTATAAACATAGTCAATTTAAAATTAATGTAAGTTTTCAAGCTGTAAACCAGTGTAAATGTCTATGTGAAAATATTAATTTTAAAGTAATGTAAGTTTCAAACTTTTCAATTAGCGTAAAACATAAATGAAAACATATTCAATTTATATTGTGAACACTTTTCAATCAGTGAGATGTATATGTAAACAGACTCTATGTATTATTAACCTCTTCATTTAAATGTCTTGTAAAGCTAAAGCTATTCTATTTAAATGTAAAGGAAGTTTTATCCCGAGGCATTACATTTAATTATCATCGAGCAATTGGGATGTCTGAGTAATTGGGATGGTGGTATGGGAGGATAGGAACCCATAACTATGGGGTGGAAAACGCCATACTCAGAAAAGCGTTTCGTTCTATTCTTTACCATAGTTATTAGTGGTACCAGCAGAAAGTGCTATCTCTGGAACAAGAAGGGAACCGTGGCTAAGCTTTAAGACGAAGGATCCACGTGGTATACTCTCCTTGACATTTCTGGGAAACGAGCTACCCCCGACAACCTTGATCAGAGACGAGCGTGAACCGAGTGAAAAGAACCAACCCAAAAGAAGGAGCAGAACCATCATTGGCAACTAAGTTCAAATATATGCGGCCACTTGAACTTCTTGTAATATCTCCCATTCCCTAAAGACTATGAGGATAGATTTTCTTGATCTATAACTATTCAAATTATTTCCAACTGTTAAAAACTAAAGTGATTAAAAAAAGGCACAACAGGCCAATCACCTGTTTGCTTTAAACTATGATTACGAGCAATATAAGAGAGAAAACCGGACTAATTCTAAAGGCGACGAACTGGAACGGACTACGGACTACGACTTATGGAACTTGGAACACAAGAAGTATAAATGGGAAAGAAGAGGAGCTGAAAGAAGAGACGAGGAAAGCAAAATTAGAAATCTTGGCTATTACCGAAACAAAGAAAAAGGGACAAGGAATCATGGATCTCGATGGCAACACACTGTTATACAGTGGTGTACCCACATCTGAAAGAGCTAAAGGGGGCGTTGGTTGCATTGTGGCCAAAACCAGAAAGATAGTATCAAGGGATGGAACTTTGTCTTGGAGCGCATTATGGTTGTAAAACTAAAAGAAGGAGAAACCATAATCAACCTGGTCATAGTGTATGGGCCAAATGAGGATGAGAGAGCAGAGGTCAAGGAGGAATTCTTCGAGCTGCTTCAACGGACAGTGGATGACTGCTTAGATGACGTTATCATGCTCGGAGATTTTAATGCCAGAGTTGGAAATGACCATGCTAGATGGGGTGGAGTTATCGGAAGATATGGAGTAGATACTCTCAATGACAATGGAAAGCGACTCCTTAGATTCTGCAGTGAGCAGAATCTGATCATTACAAACACAAAGTTCCCCCATAAGCGCATACATGCATAAACTAGATGTGAACCAACCAAGAATGAGAAGTCAGTGATCGACTATGCCATTGTTAGGTGAAGCTCATTCAAATATGTCCGGGATGCTAGAGTCTGGAGGGGGCCAGAGATTGGAAGTGATCACTACCTGCTAACAATCAAACGAACAACTAAAAGAGTTGCTCAGCCTAGGAACTGCCCAACATCACGCAAGAAACCAAGTAAACGAGCGGGAGAAATGAGCATTAGGACCTACAAGCTGAAAGAGCCAGAAATTAAGACCAGATATCAGGGGCTTATTGCTGCAGCGGTGAGCAACACAGAAGAACGACCTGATGACTTGGAAACCCTCTGGAGTAAATTCAAGGATATCATAAAGACAGCTGCAGCAGAAGCATGCGGTGAAGTCCGACTTGGGAACAAGAGAAAGAGGACACCTTGGTGGACAGAGGAAATCTAAGTGAAAATAAGAGAGAAGAAAATAGCATGGAAACAATACTTAGGAGCTAGAAACACAACAGGACAGATGGAAAAATATAGGGAATATGTGACACTCAGAACAGAAGCAAAGAACAAGGTGCTAGCAGCAAAACAGAAGTCCTGGGAAGAATTTGGAGAAAAGCTAGAAAAAGATGCCCAAGAAAACCAGAAATTGTTCTAAAAGACCCTAAAGAACATGAGAAAGGAAAAACAATGCCCTCTCAAATTTATAAAGGATAAGCAAGGCAAATTGCTTACTGCCCCGAAGGAAGTAATGGAAAGATGGAAAGAATATTTCTCAGAACTCCTGGATGGTGAGCATGGTGAAGCATCAGAAATGATAACCACTAGCACATAAGAGAAAACCAATGATGGTGAAGATGACATAAAGATGGAAGAACTGAAGGCAGCACTGGAAAAAATCAAGATGGGCAAAGCAGCAGGGCATGATGGTATAACACCAGAAATGGTTAAGTACATGGGAGCATCAGGCGACCTATTACTCTTCAGGGTTCTACAGGCAGCGTGGTACAACAACACCATACCAAAGGATTGGGAGATTGCCATCATAACACCAATTTTCAAAAAGGGTGACAATCGACAGTGTGGAAACCATAGAGGTATATCCCTTCTCAGTGTCCCTGGTAAAATCTACTCTAGAATCCTAGAGCAGAGACTCCGACGCCTAGCTGAGCCACAACTGGATGAGGTCCAGTGCGGATTCCGAGCGAACCGAAGTACTCAAGACCTAATCTTCACACTCAGACAGCTGAGTGAAAAGGCCCTTGAGTATAAGAGTGAGATCCATCTTTGTTTCATAGATCTGGAAAAGGCGTTTGACAGAGTCCACTGGAGCAAACTTTGGGATTGTTTGGCAAGGAAGAACATTCCAGCACCTCTGATTCATGCTATACAGAGCTTCTACAAGTCTTGCAGAAATTATGTGAGGACAGCAAACCATAAGTCAGAAGAGTTCAGGACCACCACTGGTGTAAGAAAAGGTGATATCCTGTCACCTTACCTTTTCATACTCCTCATGGACGATGTCATTAAGGCATGTAAGGAGAGAACAAGAAAGTATTCAGTGGGGTACTGGAAGATGAGACAGGTCTGTATTTCGGAGCTGGCATTTGCTGATGATGTTGCCCTGATTGCTAAATCAGAGGCACATCTCCAATTCAACCTGCAAGTCTGGAAGAAAGAGCTGGAGAAGCGAGGGATGGTCATAAGCAGCTCTAAAACAAAATCCATGGTGATATCACGAGAAGAAAGAAGACATCAGATTAAGCTGGGAGAACAGGTCCTGGAGCAGGTAGACCACTTTAAATACCTCGGAGCTATTATTGTCCGAAAGAGGGGGATCAAAGAAGAGTTGGCCACTCGAAAAGCAGCAGCTGGGAGACTTTTTCAGGCCATAAATCGAGGATTCCTCAGCAAGAGAGACCTTGGTAAAAAAACGAAGATGGCTGTATACCGCTCCACCTATGTCCCAGTCTTGACATATGGATGCGAGTCATGGGCAATGACTACAACCCACAAAAGCCAGATCCAAACCTCAGAAATGAGATATCTGAGGAAGGTGGTTGAAGTAACAAGAAGAGACATGGTACGCAACCAGACGATACGTCAAGGCCTTAAATCCCACCCCCTGCAGACCCAAGTAGAACAGTACCAACTAAGATGGTTTGGCCATGTCTGCAGAATGGGAGAAGACCGGCTACCACGACAAGCATGGGAAACAAAGAGCCAAGGATCCAGACCCCCAGGATGACCCAGAGTCCGCTGGGAGGACAATATTAGACAATCTTTGAAGGACCGAGGACTAGAATGGAACTAGGCCAGGAGGAAGACAGCCGATAGGATAATCTGGCGCTCTCTCTTCCAAACCTCTACACCTCACGGTAGAAGGGGAACGACTAAGTAAGTAAGTAATTATTAAATTTTGCTATTTGTAATGTTACAAATTTAACTTCAATTTAATCATTTTAAAGTTACTGCATGTTTGTCTGACAAATTACTACACACACTCTAAACAGAGCTATACTAAAATAATAGAATTCCATTGAGTAAATCAGGGGTGGGGGATTAAACGAGCTTAACTTAAGAAGTGCTTAAATCCTTCACAAAAGTTGTCGGCAGATTACAGAATTAACGTCCTCAGCAACAGCCAGCATTGTTTTCGCTTATCTGAATATCTTGTGAAGACTCACATGTGATAGAAGCTTTACTACTCTTCTATCTACATTTCTGCCAAGAGTAATCTTGTGTAAAGATAGACTCAATTGAAGCCTTTAATAGATACTCTTGAGTTTTGGCCATTGTTGGACCACTACTGCAAAGCAGGGTAGGCAATACCGTCACACACTAACAGGTTATAGAAGTACGACCAAACTAACAGGTTATAGAAGTACGACCAAACTAACAGGTTATAGAAGTACGACCAAACTAACAGGTTATAGAAGTACGACCAAACTAACAGGTTACAGAAGTACGACCAAACTAACAGGTTATAGAAGTACGACCAAACTAACAAGTTATAGAAGTACGACCAAACTAACAGGTTATAGAAGTACGACCAAACTAACAGGTTATAGAAGTACGACCAAACTAACAGGTTATAGAAGTACGACCAAACTAACAGGTTATAGAAGTACGACCAAACTAACAGGTTATAGAAGTACGACCAAACTAACAGGTTATAGAAGTACGACCAAACTAACAGGTTATAGAAGTACGACCAAACTAACAGGTTATAGAAGTACGACCAAACTAACAGGTTATAGAAGTACGACCAAACTAACAGGTTATAGAAGTACGACCAAACTAACAGGTTATAGAAGTACGACCAAACTAACAGGTTATAGAAGTACGACCAAACTAACAGGTTATAGAAGTACGACCCAAACTACGACCAAACTAACAGGTTATAGAAGTACGACCAAACTAACAGGTTATAGAAGTACGACCAAACTAACAGGTTATAGAAGTACGACCAAACTAACAGGTTATAGAAGTACGACCAAACTAACAGGTTATAGAAGTACGACCAAACTAACAGGTTATAGAAGTACGACCAAACTAACAGGTTATAGAAGTACGACCAAACTAACAGGTTATAGAAGTACGACCAAACTAACAGGTTATAGAAGTACGACCAAACTAACAGGTTATAGAAGTACGACCAAACTAACAGGTTATAGAAGTACGACCAAACTAACAGGTTATAGAAGTACGACCAAACTAACAGGTTATAGAAGTACGACCAAACTAACAGGTTATAGAAGTACGACCAAACTAACAGGTTATAGAAGTACGACCAAACTAACAGGTTATAGAAGTACGACCAAACTAACAGGTTATAGAAGTACGACCAAACTAACAGGTTATAGAAGTACGACCAAACTAACAGGTTATAGAAGTACGACCAAACTAACAGGTTATAGAAGTACGACCAAACTAACAGGTTATAGAAGTACGACCAAACTAACAGGTTATAGAAGTACGACCAAACTAACAGGTTATAGAAGTACGACCAAACTAACAGGTTATAGAAGTACGACCAAACTAACAGGTTATAGAAGTACGACCAAACTAACAGGTTATAGAAGTACGACCAAACTAACAGGTTATAGAAGTACGACCAAACTAACAGGTTATAGAAGTACGACCAAACTAACAGGTTATAGAAGTACGACCAAACTAACAGGTTATAGAAGGACGACCAAACTAACAGGTTATAGCAGTACGACAAAACTAACAGGTTATAGAAGTACGACCAAACTAACAGGTTATAGAAGTACGACCAAACTAACAGGTTATAGAAGTACGACCAAACTAACAAGTTATAGAAGTACGACCAAACTAACAGGTTATAGAAGTACGACCAAACTAACAGGTTATAGAAGTACGACCAAACTAACAGGTTATCAAGGTTATAGAAGTACGACCAAACTAACAGGTTATAGAAGTACGACCAAACTAACAGGTTATAGAAGTACGACCAAACTAACAGGTTATAGAAGTACGACCAAACTAACAGGTTATAGAAGTACGACCAAACTAACAGGTTATAGAAGTACGACCAAACTAACAGGTTATAGAAGTACGACCAAACTAACAGGTTATAGAAGTACGACCAAACTAACAGGTTATAGAAGTACGACCAAACTAACAGGTTATAGAAGTACGACCAAACTAACAGGTTATAGAAGTACGACCAAACTAACAGGTTATAGAAGTACGACCAAACTAACAGGTTATAGAAGTACGACCAAACTAACAGGTTATAGAAGTACGACCAAACTAACATGTTATAGAAGTACGACCAAACTAACAGGTTATAGAAGTACGACCAAACTAACAGGTTATAGAAGTACGACCAAACTAACAGGTTATAGAAGTACGACCAAACTAACAGGTTATAGAAGTACGACCAAACTAACAGGTTATAGAAGTACGACCAAACTAACAGGTTATAGAAGTACGACCAAACTAACAGGTTATAGAACTACGACCAAACTAACAGGTTATAGAAGTACGACCAAACTAACAGGTTATAGAAGTACGACCAAACTAACAGGTTATAGAAGTACGACCAAACTAACAGGTTATAGAACTACGACCAAACTAACAGGTTATAGAACTACGACCAAACTAACAGGTTATAGAAGTACGACCAAACTAACAGGTTATAGAAGTACGACCAAACTAACAGGTTATAGAAGTACGACCAAACTAACATGTTATAGAACTACGACCAAACTGACAGGTTATAGAAGTACGACCAAACTAACAGGTTATAGAAGTACGACCAAACTAACAGGTTGAACTCCAGATTTATATAAATGTAAAGGTAGTCCCATAGAAGTTACTGTCGCAGAGGAGTGAAATGTTAGAGACTTCACCATACTAGGTTCAGCATCGAGAGGTGGGGTGACAAGTTCCCTTCCTCGCTGCTTTTTCCTTCCCTAACTCAAAGTCAGGTAAACATTTCCAGCTGGGTAGGTCGGAGCGTTCCTGTACCGTGATTCGAACCCGCCAGCTTTGCCACGAGAGACCAACGCTCTAACCACTCGGCCAATCGGAGGCTCTCATAAAGGGCAAACAGTAAAACACATATTATGTTCCCAACGCACACGCATACACACGCTAGATATCTATTAGGGATCTAAGACTCGTCAAAAATAGAATGCAGTCAGCGACCCATAGCTTGACTGCTTGCGTCAGGGTCAGCGAACCAGAGCTGACCAAGACCCTACTCCACCTCCAAGTGGTGGTCCTGGAAACAGTCGGCATCACTGCAGTCTGGCTGAGAGAGTAGGGATAGAAGTGGGAAGGCAAACCCGGTCCTAAACGATGCGGTGCCGAAGTCGAATGTGTCGGACCGAAAGGCGCAGATATCGCAGCTTTGCTGTAAACTGCGACACAACGCAACCAACGCACTTTTCAGGACGAACGCAGAACAAGAAAAAAAGCAGAAGATATCTATTAAACACAATTCCCTCGCATACCACAGTTATTACGTTACACGTTGGCAATGCGCCCCATTCAAACCGGCTAAAATATCTGCCTTATTAATGCAAGCAGTATCCTTATGATAACCAGTTCTCTCAGTAACTGTCTACTAATAAAGCACAATAATTGACAAAATTAATGTCATTGTGTAATAGTTTTGCCAGAGTACCGGTTTTTTCGCCATAGCCTTTCTGTTACAGCATTTTCCCTGTAACTTTAAAGCAAATAATTCAGGCCTTTGAGAGCGCGCGAACATGAATCCAGTGTTAATAATTGCCGGACAAATTGCTCATATCACATTTTTTAGTTTTGTAATCAAGGTATCTCACGGAACCATTTACCACTCCTTACAGACCTCCAGGTTTTTATGTAACCATGTTAAGAACTGCTGCCATAGAGAGTACATTAAAATACAATAATATAATATATATAATAGCCCCTTCAGTCATAACTGGCTATGAGAATGTACCCTTGAGGTGACAGCCCTCAGCTGCTTATTTTCCTGGTGTTCCTTTCGACGTTTTCTCCTCTCTTCTGCTTTTTGTGTGAGCTTCTTTTCTCCCAAACTGAGGTGCGCCGCATATAGCATCGCCACTTGGGGCGATCGGCAGCTTCATCCTACCAGGTTGCTAGATTTATGTACAGTGCCCTCATGTCTCTCTTGCACACATCTTTGAATCTCAGCTGCGGTCGCCCAACTGTTCTTTTGCCATCTGCCAGTTGTCCATAGAAGATATCTTTCAGGATGCGACGTTAATATTACCTGTATAGTAATTACTGTCTGAGAAAAACGCAATTTTAAATTGTGTGGGAAAAGAATAACATAATGTCAAAGGGATACTATAATATCTAACACTTACCCAGTTAGGCATAATTCTTACCTGCTGAAGGTGTTTGCCAAGTTTTCTTGAGAATTATTAATGTAGATCTAAAAATTCAAATTGCTAAAATGTCAACCCAAAATGACGACTCGGGTATTTAAAAAATTTACTAGGCTTTGCCCTTCTGTTTAACATAACATCCACTGGGCAGACACACCGCGTGAACAAAACAAAGATCCACATACAAAAATTCTGCACTGACATACGAGCAAACAGATTTAACACAAAATCAACCAACAGAGACTCCAGAAGATCACATGCAATACCCACTCCTGAGAGTTACCGTCAGTGATAACTACAGAAATCTTCTCAGCATATGGACGGACCACGTTTGGCGCGAGCTGGACTTGATGCATGTATCTGATAGCCTTGCCGGTGTCTGTGTACAGTCCTGCCCGGTGAGGGATTTTGCCGACAGCCTCGAGAACATCTTCTTTTGTGTTATAAGTGGTTAGATTAAACCCATCCTGGAATAAACATGGCGAATTACAATCGTAGAGAAGTAGAATAATATAACCCCTGATTTTAATTGTGTGTTGTCGTATTCATTTATTCTTTATCTTTCAACTTCGCGTGGATTATAATTTTATCAAACAGTTCACTCCATGCTTTCCTAAATTGTACTATTCGTTCAAGTTATTTCATTGTCATGTGATGCTGACTCAACTGCGTTTACGAAAAAAGCGACATATTTGTTGTCAAGGTTACAGATAAACAAACCTCTGGGTAGATGCCCTTGCCATATGTAATAATGGACACGCGGACTCCTTCCTTTCCGGAACCCAGGTCAAAATGGTCAAGAAATTCTTGCAGGAAGGATATGGCAGTCTTGAAATCTTTATTGAGTATAGAACTTGATGAGTCCAGAACAATACCTAGTTCTATTGGGGCTTGTGTACAAACTGGAGATGAAGAGAAAATATTAGATATAGGGGCTCACTGTTAAATGAAAATGTAGATGTAATGTTCGGGATGGAGATTTAGCAATAGAATTGAGTGAATTCAGAAATATTAGATTTTGTCTTGTCTGTAATATTCATATTTAAAAGGCAGGTACCTTTGTTAGGTTTAAGGAGGTCGACTAAATGTCTGTATTGCTGTATTGGGGGCTTGTATGAATATGACAGGAGGAGACATAATGTTTAAAATGAAGATTTTTACGGAGATTGTAAGAGGCTGACAAAACCTAGGTTTTAAGAGGCGGCAAAAAGGTAAGTTGCTCGTGGTGACAAAGTTTGCGCGTGTCTAGACGTTGTAGGTGACTTAGAAAATGTTAGAAATGAGAGCATGTTTGGTGGTTGTAGGAGACTTACATAAATTTAGATATGAAAGCAAGTCTGGAGGATGTCAGGTAGTTACACAAAACCAGATAATGAGAGCACGTCTTTCTGTTATAGGAGATTTACAAAATGTTAAAATATGAAGGCATTTCTGAAGGTTGTTAGAGATTTTGAAAATGTTGGATCTGAGAGCACATCTCGAGGTTGTAGGAGATTTATATAATGTTATGAGGGTACTTCTGGAGGTTGTAGGAGTTTTATAAAGTGTTTGATATGAGGGCTTTTCTTAAAGTTGAAATGAATATATATATATATATATATATATATATATATATATATATATGTATATATATATATATATATATATATATATATATATATATATATATATATATATATATTGTCACGTGACCGATAATCTATTTTACCATCTTGTCCATAATTTGATTACTTTTTAAATGTCCTGGGTTTCCTCGTCATTTTGTATTCTTCTTTCTTTCATTTTTCACCTTCGCAAACCCTCCCCGAGGTTTTGTTTACGTTTGGCCTTAGTACTAAATTCCTCAACGGCCAGCGAAGAGGTAACGTAATGTTATCTAGCAGCACCTGGTCTGACCAAAGGAATATCTCTTACGTTTAAAGCCTTTGATCACGAGTGAAAGGGTCCCTGTGTTTGGCTTCCAGAACGCTGCTTCGGATCATAATATTATGCATCCTGGAAACAGGGGGAGACAAATCGCGGTCAATCTTTGTTGTTTGCCCTTAGACAAGATAGAGCATAACGTTATGCATTTCTCTACCTGGGGAACTTTCGCACGATTTCTTTTGTCTTACTCTAGATTACGTCTTTCGCCGAACTTCTGTAGAAATACGCACGCCAGGTGTCCGGGGGGAGCGTCCCTTGTGATCTATAAGAGTAGACTGGTTTTAATAAACAAAGACATTCGTGAATTTCCTGGCCCGAGATAGACCATTATGGAAATAAGGCAAACATTAACACAGAACTAAATGTGTTTGCCTATGTTCTAGTCATTTTCGGGTTTCAGGAAGACCGAATCGCTAGAGCAGACTTCAGTCAGACGAAGAAAGTCATATACTCTTCGATCTAGAGGGTTTCTGTATACATCTAGCAACGAATCGTCAACCCCGTTCCTGAATCAAAACCCCTTTTTGTCAACGCCAAGTTAAGCTCACGCAGTGCAACGGAGCCAACGCTAAATCTGGAATCACCAAATGCAGTAGTAGTTCTCTACTCGCCTCTTGGATTACCAGCCAGAGCATTGCGGCTTCCATAATATCAAAACCGCCCAGCATGCCTATAGCAGAATTCCATCTCACCCGCCTTTTTCGTGCCTAAACGGGACACTCAGCAAACCACAGCCAAACCAGTTTAAACAGGATTTACAGCCAAGCGGAGCCTTGCGCCGGATAAGCGCGCCTGGGTCTCTTTGTCCTCAAGTGACTTTTTCTGGTGTATTTCCTGGATACTTAAAACCTCGCACGTCAGCAGGAGATAAACAGCGTCCCCCAGCCCAACTCGCGCCAGTAGGGGGGTCACCAACGATAGCGCCTATACAGTGATGTTATTCAGGTTAATTCCATCACCGATGGAGGATATATACGAAAACACCACTTACTGGAGTTACTTCAGCTGGTCCCCGAAAACCGAAGGACTGTCACTCGATTATTTATCTCTTTGTGTTCTACAGGTTTTATGAATGGTGATCTGTGTGTGTGGTTGTTGGAGTATTTGCATATTTGATTGATTATTGATGTAATTTTATGTTGTTGTGATGACATGCATTATTTTCATGCTTTTCTTCTTTAATAAATTTTACACATTTATTAATGCGCTGTTCACGACCTTTCCATCCATATTTGTATTTTTAGCTCTTTACTATAATCTCTATGTATGATAAGAGAAAAGAGAGAGAGCAGGAGGTGCTGAGACAGACATAAGTGAGTTGAGGCTTGGAGAGAGAGAGATCATTTTGATAAATCTTCTTCCAGGTTGTCTCAAGTCCATCTCCTATTTACACCTTATCTAAAGTGTAATCTATAACTCTGTCAGTCCACTATCCCTTGTCGATTTCACTACTGTTGTCCAACTCGACAAATACTCTACACACTCTAACTCAACCACGACAAATGGTTTGGCTCGTCCGAGATTCTAGAACCCATCTATACGACAAATGGGGTCTCGCCGCGGAATTTGAACTACATCTGCAGCAATCGCAACAGATGAGGTTGCAGTCTGGTAGGAATCTCTCACAAGATTCTATTCTGATTCTTAGAGTTTAGTGTTCGGCAGATTATAGGAATTTCTTTCCCCTAGACATATCGAACTATTTCTTTTGGGTGGAAGTCGGAACAGCGTTTTTTCTCCACAGCAATCATAAATATTAAGTTACTTGCATCTGTACCAAGGGAGGGTGTTCATTCGGAGGATAGTAACCAATCCTCTCAATAGCTTAGTACTGACAGAACTGGGGTGAAGTGATAGTAATAAGTTTACATCACTTACATTTTTGGAGTTTTTGGGGGTTTTGCTTGTCGCAATCAGAGTAGCTACAAACGTTCTTGTTTTTTAAATTTCCCAGGCTAGCCTAGATTTTATTGATTATTAAGTTAATCAGCACCTAGTGGACTAGGTAACTAAGATCTCTAGGTTCTATTCTTCTATAGTGTTTGCTCACCCTGATATAATGGCCGATCTAGATAAAGTGCATAGGATTGCCCTCGAGGTAGCTAAGTACATGGAGTACAAGGATAGCGAAATCCAGCTCTTTCTAGAATTTGCAGTAAGCCTGCAGGATCAATACGAGGTAGACAATTGGTTTGACAGCCGTTTAATCTTGGCATGGTCCTGTAAACAAACTGGGGAGAGTGAAGCATTCACCCGACAGTATGTAGAAGAAGTGATAGAAGATGAGAAGCAAAGGGAAAAGCAAAGACAAGAACGGGACAAGCAATTGGAAATGGAGCAACAAGAACGGGACAAGCAATGGGAAATAGAGCGCCAAGAAAGGGACAGAGAAAGCCAAGAAAGGAGCAGGCTACACCAAATCAGAATGAATGAACTGGATAGCCAAATTCGGAGGATGAAAACAGATACTAAATGTAGTCACTCTAATTCCCCTTCTACTGTGCCCTTAACGGTCAACGCCCCTGCAAACCTTGCGCCCATGAAAGAAAACTTGCCTGCTAAAACCGAACCCCAACTCCAGAAAATTGACTTTCCTTTGGACTTGGATCCGAAGCCCAAACAAGGAAAGAATTTACGTCGGGACAGCAGACCTAAAGCCACGGGAAAAATTACGCAACGTTCCCAGGCATGGAAACTGCTCAAAGGTGAGACAGGTGCTAACAAGCATTGTAATACGGATTGTTCCCGTCTGGCAAGCGGCGAACTCCGAGCCTCTCACGCTCCAGACCGAGCAGCACCTAACCGACACGTGACGTCGAGAAAAGGGAGCCACACCCTATCACGTTATATTTCGCAAGATTCCCGGCCGGACAGCGAAAAACCATATGCAGAGGCGTATCCCTCCAACTCAGCGATCGTAGAATGGAGGCGCCGCTCCTCTTATCACCCTGAGCGTAAAAGGTGCAAGAATAAGTCGCCTGCTAAAAGGGTTAAACTTTCCAAACCGTTCCAAGGAACTTTGGAAAAACACACCGAGAGTTTTCTCTCGGGCACTTCGAGATCAAACGGGATCTCAAACCGTCCAGTCCTTTGCATGCAGACTGCGGAGCCTGTCAACCAGGAAGTGGATCTCGCATTGCAGGACAAAGTTCAACTGACGCCAGTAACTTCCTCAGGGGAGGGCAAAGTTGACGTTTATGATGGACACAGGGTTCCAGGCGAAGGGATCCCTGGTATTCCATTTGAGTCTCTCACACTTCTCAGGGCAGAAGACAGTGAGAAAAGCTGCCTTACTACTGTACAAGGAGCCATTGTTGAGAGCCTTGGCTCACGTCATGCTAGTAATGGGAAAGCGACTCAACAAACTCTGCAAATCGCAGATATTACCTATCTGTCTTCACGGATAGAAGCTACGGAGATCTGTTATAATTTAGTAGAACCCCAGAATGCGATCGATTACTCTTTGCTTCAGGCAGCAGAGTTTTCTCATTCAAATCGCATTATTCCAGTGGTCTCAACCCCACTGATGGACAGCAAAGTAGTCGCCTCCGCCAGGCCATTACAGAACAACTTGATCATTTCCGTTGACCAAGCCAGAGTTGTGACTGGCAAGGCAAGGAAAGCTCCAGACCCACCTTTAGAGGGCACAGGTCTGAAGATTGATCAATGCTCCCACCGAAACAGGGGAGTAGGTGTGGAGAGGCAGAAGAAAAATGCTAGCATTTCTTCGGCCAACGAACGGCTTTATTTACCAACTAGGATTACACGCGCGCGGAAAATTCCGATAGACTGCAGCTATAGAGGGTTATTCAAGGCCACGCCCGTGACAGGTAAATATATACATAAGCAGCATGAGCCCATCAATGATTACACTGCATGTAACAGGCGGATTATCTACGTAGTGGCCAGTGAGTTCAGGCGGGGCCGAAACTCACAACAGGTGCGGATAATTTTCCGGACCATAAACAGGCACAGCGAACTGCGGAAGCAAGGTCAGGTTCACATGGAAACGAATTACGTCAGCGCCGAGTGGCCTCGCAAAATCCCATTCGCTGAACGTCTATTAGACAGAGGGAAGAAAAAAAATGAACTCGGAGCTAGGCATACAGACAGACAGAAATTGGAAACGTATTTGGTTTATGAGTATTGGATGTTCCAATAACAGGTAACGGACATCGATGGAAAAGATAGATTACTGTCATTTTTGTCCGTATTCCTCGAACTTTAAAAGGGGGGGCACTTGTCACGTGACCGATAATCTATTTTACCATCTTGTCCATAATTTGATTACTTTTTAAATGTCCTGGGTTTCCTCGTCATTTTGTATTCTTCTTTCTTTCATTTTTCACCTTCGCAAACCCTCCCCGAGGTTTTGTTTACGTTTGGCCTTAGTACTAAATTCCTCAACGGCCAGCGTAGAGGTAACGTAATGTTATCTAGCAGCACCTGGTCTGACCAAAGGAATATCTCTTACGTTTAAAGCCTTTGATCACGAGTGAAAGGGTCCCTGTGTTTGGCTTCCAGAACGCTGCTTCGGATCATAATATTATGCATCCTGGAAACAGGGGGAGACAAATCGCGGTCAATCTTTGTTGTTTGCCCTTAGACAAGATAGAGCATAACGTTATGCATTTCTCTACCTGGGGAACTTTCGCACGATTTCTTTTGTCTTACTCTAGATTACGTCTTTCGCCGAACTTCTGTAGAAATACGCACGCCAGGTGTCCGGGGGGAGCGTCCCTTGTGATCTATAAGAGTAGACTGGTTTTAATAGACAAAGACATTCTTGAATTTCCTGGCCCGAGATAGACCATTATGGAAATAAGGCAAACATTAACACAGAACTAAATGTGTTTGCCTATGTTCTAGTCATTTTTCGGGTTTCAGGAAGACCGAATCGCTAGAGCAGACTTCAGTCAGACGAAGAAAGTCATATACTCTTCGATCTAGAGGGTTTCTGTATACATCTAGCAACGAATCGTCAACCCCGTTCCTGAATCAAAACCCCTTTTTGTCAACGCCAAGTTAAGCTCACGCAGTGCAACGGAGCCAACGCTAAATCTGGAATCACCAAATGCAGTAGTAGTTCTCTACTCGCCTCTTGGATTACCAGCCAGAGCATTGCGGCTTCCAGAATATCAAAACCGCCCAGCATGCCTATAGCAGAATTCCATCTCACCCGCCTTTTTCGTGCCTAAACGGGGCACTCAGCAAACCACAGCCAAACCAGTTTTAAACAGGATTTACAGCCAAGCGGAGCCTTGCGCCGGATAAGCGCGCCTGGGTCTCTTTGTCCTAGAGTGACTTCTTCTGGTGTATTTCCTGGATACTTAAAACCTCGCACGTCAGCAGGAGATAAACAGCGTCCCCCAGCCCAACTCGCGCCAGTAGGGGGGGTCACCAACGATAGCGCCTATACAGTGATGTTATTCAGGTTAATTCCATCACCGATGGAGGATATATACGAAAACACCACTTACTGGAGTTACTTCAGCTGGTCCCCGAAAACCGAAGGACTGTCACTCGATTATTTATCTCTTTGTGTTCTACAGGTTTTATGAATGGTGATCTGTGTGTGTGGTTGTTGGAGTATTTGCATATTTGAATGATTATTGATGTAATTTTATGTTGTTGTGATGACATGCATTATTTTCATGCTTTTCTTCTTTAATAAATTTTACACATTTATTAATGCGCTGTTCACGACCTTTCCATCCATATTTGTATTTTTAGCTCTTTACTATAATCTCTATGTATGTCCAACTCGACAAATACTCTACACCTTCAACCAAGCACTGGTGTAGAAAAAAGGCTGTCAGTGGCGACAGGAAGATTCTCCAGCAACTTCAGAGCAGAGGCAGAGGCCTTGAAAACTGCAGCAGAGTTTATATTGAATGAAGACAGCGCAGAGAGACAAGTTGCTTTCTTTACTGATGCACAGTCTGTAATTGCAACGTTGAAAAGCCAAAATAATATAGATCTGGATGATCTCAGAATAGCGCTCCACAAACTTTGTCAACGATTTAAAAGTATTGTGATCCAATGGATCCCATCTCATTGTAACATCACCGGCAATGAAGAGGCTGACAGAATGGCAAAAGAAGGTTCACATCTACCTCAGCCTGATGCAAGCATAACTTTAGAGGAGGCAAAGAGTTTTATCAGAATAAGATACAGAAACAAATGGAAGTAGAACATCCAGGGCACACACAAAATGATGCTTACTACCAGCTCCATAGAAGAGAACAAGTGGTAATCTTCAGACTCCGCACTGGCCACAACAGATTGAGATATCATCTATTCAACAAGCTAAAGATAGGAACTACCGATCAGTGTAACTGTGGCACTGATAAAATTACTGCTGAACATCTGCTTCAAAGTTGCCCCTTATATGTGGTAAAGAGAAAGTGCACATGGCCGACGCCAGCTCCTTTCGTGGAAAAGCTTTACGGGGATTCAAATAGCCTCAAACTGACTACTGCTTTCTTTGAGAACATTCAAGTGGACGTATGAGAGTGTACGAAGAAGAAGAAACATGTCAAATTCAAAGAATAAAATACACGTTGCAGTTTACCCCAAACTAGTTGGGAACTATAGAATTCTTGCTCAGTAACTCTTTTATTTTCCTGGCTTCAGTCCGAGCTGTCTACTTTTTACGATTCTGGAATGCAATGTGTTTTAGCCTCCGAATTTGTTAGGTTATATTGCAATTTTCCTGTCCATGCTTCCATCTGACATTTCCGACAAAACTTCCAATCAGAATAAATGTTTATTTCTGATTCTCATATGATCCAACCAATGAGCTACTATTTAGTGGGTCGAAAAGTCAGTTATTTTACTTTCCCCCGCGTGTTTTAAAATATTTTAAAATGTAAACACATGACCTCATCTCCCATATATGGCCCGATTGCTTCAGTCCCTCTTAGATAACCTTTTAATTACGATTTGTAACCTCGCCTGCAGATAGAGTCCTCGATAATTTGTCTACTCAGACGGGTTTCTCCGTAATTGTCTGGTCGGAAGTGAGTTAAGCAATTATCACCTGTCCTTTCCTGGTACCCAGACAGATAAGCTGCGACATAGCAGACCGCATCTGGCCTTCCTTTTATATTTCCCGCCAGTTATGAACGCTTTTGTAGCGAACAATACGCCTAGATGGACATTTTCACGGTTACTGTACATGTAGGAGTCAATATGGTTTCACAATTTAAGAGACTATAATTAATGCTTAAGGACGGTTATTTAGCTGTGAAATAACACTGTCGCAGAAGAACAGAGTTTAATAAACCTAAGGCGAGGCGATGCGTCAGATTTATATGCGTAAAATTAAGTAATAAATGGATAGTTGCAGGGACACAGAGAGAATGAGAAAAGGCGAACGACTAGTTATGTGACAGACAATGAGGTAGGCAACGAAGTAGATTGTGGTAGCAGTTTTTGTAATACAGACAGTGAGGTAGATAAAGGAGTAGATAATGTTAGCAGTTTATTGAGATATAGACAGTGAAGTAGATAATTAAGTAGATTGTGGTAGCAGTCTATTGTGATATAGACAGTGAGGTGGATAATTAAGTAGATTGTGGTAGCAATTTATTGTGATATAGACAGTGAGGTAGATAATGAAGTAGAGTGAAGTAGTAGCAGTTTATTGTGATATAGACAGTGGGGTAGAAAGTGAAGTAGATTGTGGTAACAGTTTATCGTGATAAAGACAGTAAGATATACAGTGAAGTAGATTGTTGTAGCACTTATAAAGTGATATAAACAGTGAAGTAGACAGTGAAGTAGATAGTGAAGTAAACAACATGACATGGGTCGCCAACTGGTAGACAGCATTCTAACATTTGATCAAGTCGGGTTACTTGCTAGATCTTAAGGTGACAGAGAGGACAGAAATAATTTTTAAGCTACAGAAATTTCAGAGTAGCCCTCTTCCCACTCCCCTCCCCGACATTGAAAATCGCAGTATCCTCGTGGTGAAAGGTATTTTTTCCGCACATGTCCAATGACAACTCACGAGCTGACTGGCAAAAGTTCACTTTATTCACGAAATGTATGTGATAGGTACTCGGTTTTTGTTGTTGTTAATAATTGAAGTTAACACTGTGTAAAATGTTACTTATTTGTAATGTTTCACCTATCCGTTCGTGTAAAATATAATTTAGTTGTAATGCCCCAAATATCTGTCGGTGTAAAATGTAATTTAGCTAAAATGCTCCACCTATCTGCCGGTGCAAAATGTTATTAGTGTTACTGCCCTACCTACCTGTCGGTGTAAATTGTAATTTAGTTGTAATTTCCCATCTGTCTGTCGGTGGAAAATTTAATTTAGTAATAATGCCATACCTATCTGTCGGTGCAAAATGTAATTTAGTTGTTTTTCCCACGTATCTGTCGGTGTAAAATGTAATTTAGTTGTAATGCCCCACCTCTCTGCCGGTGTAAAATATAATTTAGTTGAAATGCTCCACCTATCTGTTAGTGGAAAATGTAATTTACTTGTAATGCCCCAGCTATCTGTCAGTGGAAAATGTCATTTAGTTGTAATGACCAATCTATCTGTTGGTGTAAAATTTAATTTAGATGTAATGCCCTACCTACCTGTCGATGTAAAATGTAACTTAGTTATAATCCCTCACCTATCTGTCGGTGTAAAATATAATTTAGTTGAATTCCCACCTCTCTGTCGGTGTAAAATGTAATTTAGTTGTAAAGCCCCACCTATCTGTCGGTGTAAAATGTAATTTAGTTGAAATGCCCCACCTATCTGTTGGGGTAAAATGTAATTTAGTTGTAATGCCCCACCTATCTCTCAGTGGAAAATGTAATTTAGTTGTAATGCCTCACATATATGTGGGTGGAAAATATAATTTAGTTGTAGAGCCCCACCTATCTGTCGGTGGAAAATGTCATTTAGTTGTAATGACCCACCTATCTGTCAGGGGAAAATGTCATTTAGTTGTGATGCCCCAACAATCTGTCGGTGGAAAATGTCATTTAGTTTTAATATTCCACAGGAAGTTAGGTAGTGATGAAAGTTACAAATAGACATCAATTATTCCAAGAAATATGAAACTTGATGCGCTAGTTTACATTCGGAACGTACACCGGCGTTCTAATCCACTCTCACCTGGTTCAACCATTTTAGTTAGCGATTTTTTGACCGCAAAACCTACTCCGTGTTCTCTGTTTTATTAAGGTCTTTCCCTTGCCAACAAATTGTATAGTCCTTCTTGCTCACCATTCCAGAGCCTGCCAGGCATGTTTCCTTAACTGCAGCTATATCCATCTGAAGTCGTTTAAGTTCGTCATTGATTATGGCTGTCTTCCTGACATCCTTTTTGTCCGGTAGGTTTTCGTATAGTCCAGTCAACATAGTCCATACGTTCCAACATCCCAGTCTGAGAGTTTGCTTATTTCTATTACTTCTTGTTTTGTGATTATTGCGTCGTGCAAAAATTTCTGACCACAGTTCGGGTTTGACCCTAATGGCCATGCACCAAATGGGGAAGGCAGACAGTGGCGGGAAAACACCTAATTGACAAGGGGCTGCCCAGTCGGAAGGGGGCGATAGCTGTCCAGTGAGATCCTAGAACCTTTCCCCGTGTCGGAAGCAGCCCCTATCGCCACGCCCTACGACAATAGGGCACAACGCTTATAACAGGTAATTGCAACTTCCACTGTTTTACCGATACCAGTAGGGTGAAGCTGTAGTATCCTCTCCAGAGCGCGTGCTTGGGCACAGTTATATGGAGATCAAGCTGTTTCCTGTGCAGTATGTTTCCCCTCTCCACTCAGTCTGTACATCCAAAGGAACGGCAGTGACCGATACATACTACTCGTCAAAAGTCAAGGGCCACCCTATTATTTTCAATACACTTTTATATAAGCGCATAGAATGATTAAATGAATAAAGTTTTAAGTAACAATGGGTGCAATATCTTCCTCTGACAGTCCTCTATGCACGTTAAGCATAAAAACAACTCACCGACAACCATGGTGATCATGTGTAATTTGGTTTGCTGACCATAAATTCACATTTTTAATCTGTTTTTTCAAACTTCCGTACAACCAAACAGGTGAAGTAATCGTGCTGATTGACATTCCACGTGCAATGGCGACTTTTCGTGAACAGAGTTCACTCTTAATTTGTTTTACAATCAGCAGACTTAGGGTAGTTTCATCACTTGCAAAAATCATGCCACCGAGAAGAAGTATTGACACCTTACAAAGAATGAGGACTATAGCGTGGGTTGAAAGTGGTTTATCTGTCCGTGAGGTTGCTAGACGGCTTGCAGTGTCACACTCTACTATCCAAAGAATTTTGGAGAGATTTCAGGCCACTAGAAGTGTGGAGGATCGCCACAGGCCAGGTCGCCTTAGATGCACCAATAGACATGATGACCGGTACCTCTTGTTGTCAGCCCTGCGCCATCGAACAGTGACTTGTTCCACTCTAAGATGTCAGCTGAGACAAACTGTAAACGTTAATGTCAGTCAAAGCACCATTCGCAGACGTTTACATGAATTTGGACTGGCTGCTCGACGTCCTGCAGTCAGAATCCCTCTTAATCCTGCTCATCGCAGAGCCCGTGTTGCTTGGTGTCGCGAGCACATCCGATGGACAAGGCAACAATGGAGTCAAGTTCTCTTCACTGATGAATCTCGCTTCACTGTGTCATTCAATGATGGCAGGATTCGAGTTTGGAGACGACCAGGAGAGCGATTTACTGATGACACAATTCAAGAGGTGGATCGTTATGGTAGGGGTTTTGTCATTGTCTGGGGAGGCTTCTACAGACACGGCAGGACCCCACTCTACATTATCCAAGGCAACTTGACCGGCCCAAGATACCAGAACGAAATCTTAAGACCAATTGTTCAGCCTGCTCTGGAGGCCATAGGTGGTAATGCCATCATCCAAGATGATAACGCTCGACCCCATCGAGCTCGTGTGGTGAATGAGTTTATTCGGCAACATGGGATCATCAGGATGGCGTGGCCAGCTCATTCACCTGACCTTTCTCCGATTGAGCACCTCTGGGATGTCATTGGTTGAAGATTGTCAACAAATCACCCCCTGCCAATGGATGTTGCACAGCTGACTGCATTTCTGCTTCAGGAATGGCAAGCTGTTGCTCAGGATACTCGTCGGACCCTTGTGGACTCAATGCGTCTACGCTGTCTAAAATGCCTTGCTGCAAACGGAAGTCATACCCGATTTTGAAATGTCTATTTGTCCAATATCTATTGTGTGACTTTTTAAAAGGTGGGTGACACACTTCACAGCTTCATTGCGTTTGAATGTTTGTTTCCATTTCTTTACGTGACATGTCAATTTGGTATTCAATAAATGCCGTTTTGACTGATATCAATTACGTTTATATCAGATTTGTTTTATGGTTTAAACCAAGGTTTTTCTAAGTGGCCCTTGACTTTTGACGAGTAGTATAGTATGATACTAGCCGCGCTGCAGGAGTTGCCAGAAAAATATCGAATAAGAATTAGACTGTCTTAGGGACTTCAAACTTTCTTTACAATTAAATTGAATAGCTTTAGTCTTACATTACAATTACATGACAAGTTTAATGATGCAGATAGAATATGTTTACATTTACATTCCCACTAATTGAAAAGTGTTCACAATATAAATTGAATATGTTTTCATTTATGTTTAGAGTGATTGAAAAGTTTGAAACTTTCATAAATTTAAAATAAATATTTTCACATAGACATTTACAGTGGGTTAAATCTTGAAAACTTACATTAATTTTAAAGTGAACATGGACATTTACACTGCTTGAAATGGTAAGTATTATAATACAAATGTACATGATTTCTTTCATCTTTTCCTCCCTGCTCCATATGGAACTTGGGATTACCTTTTGCTTTTAGTTCTCTCTAAGAAACTAGTAATAAAGCAATCACCAGCCCGTGTAGTGGTGGTTCAAGAATCATTATTCTATATATTGAGGTTGCCAGCCTCAAATGACTTGGACATCCACTAGCGATTTTCACACATTAATCTTCACATGGTAATATATATAAATGTTAATTCACATGTTAGAAATAAAATATAGAATATAAAATCACAACTTACGCCAATCCTTGCTCACAGACGTTTTGCTCAGATGAATAAAAGAGACTTGAATTGGCCTCTTACACGTGTCTGGGGTGTCGTTAATTTAAAAAGTTCCCTCTCTGACTTCGCGTGCGGCCCTTCAGTTTCCTCATTCCCAGTTTCCTTATTTAATATGAAAGAGATTTTCTGGGCTATGAAAGTCCATTCAAAATTCTCCAATAAAAGGTGTCCGGTATGTTAAGAAGGAATTCTGAATTCTAGGCTTCACTCTAGCAAGGTCTGGTATCTTGGCAAACGATCTTCACAGGGAAAAACACTGAAACGTGTCAGGTTATATTCCCGGTCTCCCACGCATCTGTTTGTTATGGAGTTAAATAACCGCTTCAATCATTTTCAAACAGGCGGAGTCGGGTGTGGTACTTTCAAAATATTCCAAAATATTCCACGTGAAATAATGTGCGTACAGCGGAAGGTCACGTATTACCATATATGGCAATAAGACATGCGATGCCCTGCGCACAGACTCGCGAACATGCCGATAACCTCATGTGACAACGTGTGTCAGATGTAACAATAATTACTTTTATCACAAAGTAATCTTGTCATCCATGCCTGTCCACACGTTGTCTCCCCGTTTTCTAAGCTTTGGTGATGCGCGCACCCGTCTTATCGGTGATAAGGCAGATACCGCTGAGCGATGTACGTGTTAATCTGCCACGGCCAAGCTTGGAACAAGGGAATTTTACCAACCTGCCTCTCGTAATATTATCTCTACCTCACCTAGCAAATGTGAGGTGTTTATCATCCACAAGACACAATGTACTGAAAGTAGTGAAAGAATACTTGACAATTTAAACTATTTGCTATGTAGTATAATTAAGAAAGAAAGAAAGTTCGACGATTGAAAGCACGCAATAAAATTAGTACTCCAAATGCACCGATTACTGCCGGAGTGAAACAGAGATCGAGAGGGGTCGCCCTATTCTGTCACAGGAACAAACAGTTCCACCGGGCTCAAATTGAGCAACATGTGAAGGCCTGGTGCTGGGGTTGTTGTCAGAGGCTATTTGAGGCGCGTGCCATAGAAACATGTATCTGTAGTGAGAGTTTATCCTAACTACAACTCCTGGCTACGACAACCTTTCGAACCGCTCTGTGCATTAAGGTATTCACAACAGTAGACAGTAACGTAGGCAACAATGTAGATGATGATGTTTACATCAAGGTAGTCAGGTCAAATGTGAGCTCAACAGTCAAAAAAAAAAAAAAAATTAACAGCAATGTTGACGATGAGGCAGACAATGGTACCGAGATAAGACCTTGTTGTTGTTTAGTTACCTTCAATATGAGTGCCAGTGTCCACAACAGATTCTCGCTTGATGGCATAATCTGCCCTTTTTATTTGAAAGGTCGGTCTGTATGCATTTACTGTTGAAAGATAATAGCCGGCTAGCATTTAAATCTATCTATCTATCTATCTATCTATCTATCTATCTATCTATCTATCTATCTATCTATCTATCTATCTATCTATCTATCTATCTATCTATCTATCTATCTATCTATCTATCCATCCATCTATCTATCTATCTATCTATCTATCTATCTATCTATCTATCTATCTATCTATCTATCTATCTGTCATTCTGTCTATCTGTCTGTCTGTCTGTCTGTCTATCTATCTATCGATCTACCTGTCTGTCTGACTTTTTATCTATCTATCTATCTATCTATCTATCTATCTATCTATCTATCTATCTATCTATCTGTCATTCTGTCTATCTGTCTGTCTGTCTGTCTGTCTATCTATCTATCGATCTACCTGTCTGTCTGACTTTTTATCTATTTGTACGATGTCTGTTTATCTATAATCTACCTATGTAGCTTATCTGTCTGTCTGTCTCCTCTGAACCTGTCTCTGATGTATCCACCTTCCCTCTATCAACACACAACCAGCTCACTCAGAAATATAAATATAACGATCAGATATTTAACAACTCACCAGTAAAGATCAGCATGACCTGAGTAGAAAGAGACATACAAAGTTTTGTTACTGAGGTTGGTTCTCAAGGTAATGGGCAATAACAATCACATAGCAATAATTACAACAACCAAATACAATTACCGTAAAACCTCGTTTAACGAAACAGTAGAGTAGAAAATACTCGTATATTTCCTTCCCACTGAAAGCTGGATCGTGAGATCGGGCTTTATTGGGAGGGGAGTATTTGAGGATACTACTGTCTTTAAAAAATGTTTTGATTGAGCTTGACGGAAACAAACAGAAGACTGTAAGGGAATGATATTGACGTCCGGGTTAGCAATAATAATTTGAATATATAATGTTGATGATGCCATTACCAATGTTGATGATGCCATTATCAATGTTGATTTTTGTGTCTTTTTTTTTTTTCTCTAACCAGCGGCACTCGAGCTTTCCAGCCCTTTTGGCCAAATGACACGTCATTGCGAGGCTGGGGAGACAGTGAACTTTCCTTCCAACCCGGTCAGGAGCTTCGCTCCTTCCCATCTACAGAGGGTTTATCTGCAGGAGCCGTTCAGGTTATTCAGTCAAAATCCCGGTCGATGACACTCTTACAAATGCCCGCGCCCGGGCTTGAACCTTGAAAACCAGGTCGCTAGCGAAACGTCTTAACCATTACACCAGCGCGGCTCCTTTTTGTGTCGTTAATAATAATGACACTAATGGTAGAAATAATGAAGCTGATTATAGAGATGACAATGGCATAGATTTTACCTTAAATGATGTTGATAGTAGCAATAATGAAATTTGTGAATGTGTTGAGACAGTTTGTAGTAGCATTTTTTACGTTAATGGTGACAATAACGATTTTCTTGATTGTGACGATGGTGATGGCCAAAGTGGTTATGGTGGTAGCAATAATGATGTGGTGGTAACAATAATGATGTTGGTGCTAGCAAAAGTCGTGTTGGTGGTAGCAATAATGATGTTGGTGGTAGCAATAATGATGTTGGTGGTAGCAATAGTGATGTTGATGGTGGCTAAATTATGTTGGTGGTAGCAATAATGATGTTGATGGTGGCTAAATTATGTTGGTGGTAGCAATAATGATGTTGATGGTGGCTAAATTATGTTGGTGGTAGCAATAATAATGTTTGTGGTAACAATAATGATGTTGATGGTAGCGATAATGATGTTGATGGTGGCTAAATTATGTTGGTGGTAGCAATAATAATGTTTGTGGTAACAATAATGATGTTGATGGTAGCGATGATGATGTTTGTGGTAGCAATAATGATGTTGATGGTAGCAATATTGATGTTTGTGGTAGCAATAATGACTTGGTTGTAGCAATAATGATGTTGGTGGTAGCAAAAGTCGTGTTGGTGGCAGCAATAATGATATGGTGGTAGCTTTAATGATGTTTGTGGTAGCAAAAGTCGTGTTGGTGTTAGCAATAATTATGTTGGTGGTAGAAATAATGATGTTTGTTCTAGCAATATTAATGTTGGTGGTAGCTGTAATGATGTTGGTGGTAGCAATAAGGATGTTGTTGGTAACAATAATGATGTTTGTGGTAGCAATAATGATGTTGGTGGTGGCTAAATTATGTTGGTGATAGCAATAATGATGTTGGTGATAGCAATAATGATGTTCACAGATTCCCTATCATCAGTACTAGCAATCAGAAACAGAACAGAAGGCAGCAGGCCAGACATTATAGAGGAAATACTACAGGTTAATACATATCTACAAAATATAGGATGCAGTGCAACACTAACATGGATACCATCACATGTGGGGATAGCAGGAAATGAGCTAGCAGACAAAGAAGCCAAAGGGGGAGAACTAGCCATAACCAAATTGAAGTAGGCTTAGGGAAGTTTGAAATTAAGAGCTTAATTGCTCAAAAAATAATTAAAGAATGGATAACAGCATGGGACCTAAGTAAAAAAGCAAGACACTCATATAAAATCCTTAAAAAACCAAGCAAAAAATGTCAAATAAAAGATGAACTAAAAATACCAATTAATAAAAAAATTGCTGAGACTCAAGCTGGGAACTGGATATTTCATGATAGAGGAACCCACATGTGAAGAGTGTCAAGAACCAAACACAATTAGGCACTTTCTAGTGGACTGCAAAAAATATGACCAACAGAGGCAAAACATTAAGACATACTGTAGTAACCACAAGGTAGAAATGAGTGTAGAAAATCTCATAGGCACAAAGAGCCCTTCAGAAATGCAAAAGTTAATAAAACACTATATTACAAAAACTAAAGCTAACATATAAAAATCAAATAAGGAATTGAACCAGTAGTCCAAACTGGTGAAAGACTCGCCCCAGAAACATACAGATTAACCAAATAAACCATCCAGTAAAAATCAAAAACATACTAACTTAGAAAATAGCATATATTGGAATTTTTTTTAAAAACCATGTTGAACTATAACTACAAAAGGAAAAATACCGACTAGAGATAATATAATATAAAACAAATACAAACAAAAACATATTACAATAAAAGAAACACGTCCTGATATAACCAACAAATCCATGTACATGGTAGATGGTTGAAAGGGGCGTGCTACAAAATGAAGTAGCAAACACATTAATAAAAAAATAAAAAAAAATGTTGGTGATAGCAATAATGATGTTGGTGATAGCAATAATGATGTTGGTGGTAGCAATAAGGATGTTGTTGGTAACAATAATGATGTTTGTGGTAGCAATAATGATGTTGGTGGTGGCTAAATTATGTTGGTGATAGCAATAATGATGTTGGTGATAGCAATAATGATGTGGTGGTAGTATAATGATGTGGTGGTAGCAATAATGATGTTAGTGGTGGTTAAATGATGTTGGTGGTAGCAATAATGAGGTTTGTTGTAGCAATATTAATGTTGGTGGTAGCTGTAATGATGTTGGTGGTAGCAATAAGGATGTTGTTGGTAACAATAATGATGTTTGTGGTAGCAATAATGATGTTGGTGGTGGCTAAATTATGTTGGTTGTAGCAATAATGATGTTGGTGGTGACAATAATGATGTTGGTGATAGCAATAATGATGTTGGTGGTGGTTAAATGATGTTGGTGGAAGCAATAATGATGTTTTAGTAGCAATAATGTTGTTGATGGTAGCAGTAATGATGTTGGTGGTGGCTAAATGATGTTGGTGGTAGCAATAATGAAGTTGGTGGTGGCAATAATGAAGTTGGTTGTAGCAATAATGATGTTGGTGGTGGCTAAATGATGTTGGTGGTAGCAATAATGATGTTGGTGGTGGTTAAATGATGTTGGTGGAAGCAATAATGATGTTGTTGTAGCAATAATGATGTTGGTGGTAGCAGTAATGATGTTGGTGGTGGCTAAATGATGTTGGTGATAGCAATAATGATGTTGGTGGTGGTTAAATGATGTTGGTGGAAGCAATAATGATATTGTAGTAGCAAGAATGATGTTGGTGGTAGCAATAATGATGTTGATGGTGGCTAAATGATGTTGGTGGAAGCAATAATGATGTTGGTGGTAGCAATAATGATGTTGGTGGTTGCTAAATGATGTTAATGGTAGCAGTAATGATGTTGGTGGTGGCTAAATGATGTTGGTGGTAGCAATAATGATGCTGATGGTGGCTAAATGATGTTGGTGGTAGCTAAATGATGTTGGTGATAGCAATAATGTTGGTGGTGGCAGTAATGATGTTAGTGGTAGCACTAATGATGTTGGTGGTAGCAATACTGATGTTGGTGGTGGCAATAATGTTGTTGGTGGTAGCAATAATGATGTTGGTGGTGGCTAAATGATGTTGGATGTAGCTAAATTAATGTTGAAGGTAGCAGTAATGATGTTGATGGTTGTGGTGATGTTAATGATGACTTAAAGAAATAATGACAGTTAGAGAAGACAAAAATTCGTTCTTTCTTCTTCATGTTGTTGTCTTTACATTTAAAGTTCATAGACGCACACCAGCACAAGAAAACCCATAAAAATGAATGAAATGATGCTTGTGATTAAAGAGAGTGAAGCTGAATACAACATACTCTTGGGAAACAATCTACTGATTTTTTTAATTTTTTTTTATTGTAAGACCTTGCACAAACCATTGGATTTAGTTTAGTGCACGGGATACCCGGTTAAACTACATATGGGTTATAATTTGGGTATATAATGTTCCTTTTTCTATTTAGTACATAACTGATAAGGTCTCTTTTTGGAAGACAGACGTCATCATCATCAGTTGATAAACTCTTAATACAAGACCCTTGCCCTGAGCAAGAGACATGCTGAAAAATCTGAAGCTCACTCGAACATCACCAGAGTTAAATACTGTGTTGTTGTGTTGCTCGTGGTTTGAGTATGGAATGTCAACTTGACCTACGCAGTGGTGTGTAGACATAGATTGAGTGTATAATATGCGAATGATAAGAAGAGTTCGTGGTGTTGACAAATGTTCTTTTCTCACACTCATGTATGGCTGGAAGTCATCGACACCAACGACTGTGTACCTTTACTACAGTTTAATTGGACGTACACACTCGACAGCACAGATAGTGACAAATCACAGGTTGGCATAATACATCATGGTACAGTGGATAACTGGTCTTGCAATGTTACATGGGCACTCATGTAGAATAATAGTATAATGGACTGTCAGTAGCCAAGCACTCAGTATTGCCCATATATATATATCAACTGAGTTTACTGACAAAGCACGTCAGATTATAAACAATATCCAAGATGGCTTCTAGACCTAACCTCGTCTAGCGAAGATTCCTTAACATAATGTCCAGCACAGATTTTTCCATATAATCATATTGAACCGCTAGCAATGGGTTCTCATGTGTAGCAGTGATCTCTGGACTAATCAAGCGATAATACGGGGTATCCCTTTCTCTTCTTGAAAGTCACAAAATGTTTAGTTACAAGATGGCTTCTCTCGTGAGCTGTCACTCACGTTTGGATACAGATAATGAATCTGTCTTAAAGTTAGTCATTCATTAAATGTTTCATTGCTTTGTAGATTCTATCATGATACAATTGACTGCATTCTACAGGATATAGTGCTGCTAGGAATCAGAGTCGTTTTTCATCTAGTTAAATGTATCCTCTCAGACGTACAAATCGTACCTATCGAAAAACGGTGGCTTCGTACGAGAGTTCACAAGAGTATCTTTTATTACCTTGGTATCAGAAATATGATTCTGCCATTCCTTGGCAATAAGAATGAACACTGGGGTAAAGCATACACGATAGGTCTAGACGACTATCCCTTTCCCCATAAATATAGAGATCACTTTTTCCGGCGACAAGCCGACATAGAAAAACACAGCCCCCATCATCAGGGCGAAGCCAAAAACACACCTCTCTAGCGACACATCCGCCGAACAGCCTTTGACCTCTCTAGAGACAAAAGAACATATAGTTCGACTTAGATATGTAAAGATATACAGATATAAGACAGACTCGTCCTACTCAGACAAACAATACACATAAATTCAGGCCATAGATATTCTGAAGCAAGAACAATCTATTACTACCCAAACAGAGAATAAATCGCAGTAAAACTGGATTCATCCGCGGAGTTCGATCGAAAGAGACGACACAACTTTCAAGGGAAGTAACTCAATAATGACTTTTCCTTAAGCACTAAAAAGTATCTATTTTGTTTACAAAATATTTGCGAACATAACAAGTATACCAATGTATAATATTGTAAGATATCAAAGACTGCACGTAACAGTCTTACCACACCTCCCGGGGAAAAAAAATGGAACATTTTTTTTTTTGAAATACATCTAGGAGCAACGTACAATAGGCTCACAACGCATGAATAATGCGCAGATGAAAATATCAGGAATAAATATAACGCCTAATATGAGGCTAAGTCGACTTATGGAGCGACTGGTGAGAATGTGTCTCATAAACTGAGAGAAATTATTTCTCTACAAGTAAATTTTTCCAGGAAGGTGTCATCAAAGTATAATACAATTCTGGCAATTACACGATGCCTAAAAAATTCATACCATAATTTCGTATTAGATATCTTACATTTATGATTTATGAAGAAAAATCATCAAAGCACAGCGGTGAATAAACATCAATGAACCGCTATGTAGTGATACAATCATTATATTATTAAATTACAAATGTGTATCTATCATGATATAGAAAAGGAACTACTATAGAACTAGACATATCAAGAAGTCTAAGCCCTAATAGTTATGTGGAATCATGTGGGCATCTTGACAGAATGTCTGCCATCACATTATCTGATCCACGAATAGCTCGCACAGAGAAATGAAAAGGTTGAAGAGCAATTGCATATCGAGTAGACCTCGAGCTCTTCAAATTCTTACTCTGTATAGCAGTAAGAGCTTTTTGGTCGGTTTCTACTATGAAATGTCCGCCTAGAAAGAATCTCTGTAGTTTGAGGATCGACCAAACCATAGCTAATAGCTCACGGTCTAAAACCGAATAATTCCTTTCTGCCGCATTAAGTTTTCTGGAAAAATTCATTACAGGATGCAGAGTTCCAGAGTACTCTTGCATTAGTGCCGCTCCAATCCCAGTGGATGAAGCGTCACTACGAAGAACGAATGTCTTATCTTTAGTAGGTAGCACTAAAATAGGTGGTGTTGAAAACAATGTTTTAATCTTATCCAGAGAGCATTGGCATTCCTGAGACCAGTGGACCATATTAGGCGAACCTTTCTTTAGAAGTGTTGAAAGAGGTGCCATGATAGAGGATAGATTCTGAATGAATCTGCCATAAAATTGAATAAGACCTAACAGACTTCTCACCTGTTTTTTAGTCTTAGGGATCGAGATGTTAAGTATCTTACTAGTATTATGGTCCTCTGTCTTTAGGAAACCATGACCAACTCGGTGGCCTAGGAAAGAAATTTCGCTAAAACCAATATAGGCTTTAGAGGGTTTCGCTGTCAGGTTGTGCTCGCGCAAAGTAGACAGCAATTCATCTAACCCTGAATAGCGATCTTCCCAAGTATCGCTGAAAAGACAGATGTCGTCAAGATATGCAATGACATCTGACCGATAAGATAGGATTCGGCGCATCATGCGTACGAATGTAGCTGGTGCGTTCATAAGACCGAAAGGCATAAAATTCCATTGGAACAAACCTCTAGGTGTTGAAAAAGCCGTGAGAGGTTTGGCGCGTTCAGATAAAGGAACTTGCCAATATCCTTTAGACAAATCAAGTTTAGTGAAAAAATGAGATTTGGAGAGTCGAGTAAGTAGCTCTTCCAGTAAAGGCATAGGTTCGTCATCGAACTTCGTTACTTGATTCAATTTTCGATAGTCAACGCAAAGACGTATGTTATTGTCTTTTTTACGAACAATAACCATCGGCGAAGAATATGCAGAGGTGGATGGTTCGATTATTTTCAAATCTATCCAACTCTTTCTCAACCTGTGCTTGAAAATGTATAGGTATAGGATAAGGTCTAACCCTAATAGGAGTATGGTCAGTTAGAACAATGTCATGTTCAATGAAATGCGTTTGTCCAGGGATGTCAGTGAGTACATCCTGAAATGTTTGCAACATAGTTGAAACTTGTCGCTGTTCTCCTAGAGACAAATCAGGAGAGACAGTAACGTTCTTCCATGATTCACTAGAATGAAGTGGGATCATTGGAAGAGGAAGATTTACATCTGAAAAACTTGTTTCCTCATCCTGTATCACGGACAGTGATGAGTAATGACCATGTTGTACTGGAGAATTGTCCGTTGCTTGGAAAATGGGTTGCAAATAATCCGGACGTTCATGGAATTCAGTAAGCATATTGATGTGGAAGGTTTTATGCTTCCCATCAATATTGACAATATAGTCGACATCGGAAATTTTCGATATTATATCGTACGGACCTTTCCAAGAAATAAGTAGTCTGTTTTCCCTACAAGGTAGTAATACAAATGCTTTGTCACCAGGACAAAGTTGTCGTAAGCATCTCTTCTTATTGGCAAATTGCCTTGCCTTCTGTTTCGCAAATTCAGAAGAAGAAGATGCTAATTTGCATGCTTCGATAATCTTTTGTCTCAACGCGATGACATATTCGTAGGATGACTTTGTGTCATCGTCAATATTGTCAGATGTTATGAGATCGTGAAGCAACGACATAGGGCCGCGCGGACGCGCGCCAAAGACGAGTTCAAAGGGAGAAAATCCTGTATGTTCATTGGGTACCTCTCTGTAAGCGAAGAGGGCCGCAGGTAAAACTCTGTCCCAGTCTTGAGGATGATCCTCAGTTATCTTCCCTAGTAAGTTTTTAAGTGTTCTATTAAGGCGTTCGACCATACCATTAGACATTGGATGGTAGATACTACTTAAAGATCTATCTATCTGCAGCGTAGACATTACTTGAGACATGGTATCTGATATTAGTTGGGTGCCATGGTCTGACAATATCTCTCCGGGGAACCCCAGACGAGAAAATATAAGCCAAAGAGCATCTGCAATATCAGCAGTAGTAATGCTTTTCAGAGGAATAGCCTCTGGCCAACGTGTGCACATATCAACACACGTTAAGATAAACTGATGTCCTCTGACAGACTTGATCTTAAATGGACCAATAATGTCTATGGCCATTTTTTGAAACGGCCGAATAGGAATGTCCGCCGCCTGAATGGGTGCAGCATGCCGTGGACCTTTGGATTTAACTTCCTGACATACTTTACAAGATCGACAATAAATCCGTATGTCCTTGTTTACCAATGGCCAAAAGAAAGCCGCAAGGACTCTTGACTTAGTACGGGAAAAACCCATGTGCCCAGCACACTGAGAGTCGTGAGCGTGCTGCAAAATTTTAACTCTCAAATTCTTGGGAACCAGGATTTGAGAATGACTTGACGTAATGGAGTCTTGAACCATACGTACAAGTACGCCATTCTTCTTTGTAATCCACGATTTACGACTTGTGTCTTTATTCGGATCACCTTTAGTTGCAAGAATGAAGAATTTCTTCAGAGTGGGATCATCTTCTTGCTGTTTTATAAACGAGTCACGAGAAATTACCAAGGGATCATCTTGGTTATGCACTTCATTATCTTCAGTAGATGAAGTTTGAGGCATATTAAGAGCCTGAGCTCTAGTGACTACAGCGTTAGCAATCTGCATGTTTTGCTTTTCCCACGCGGAAATTTGTTGCGGAGTGCATTCTTTGACTCCATGAATGCGACCGATGATGAGGTCAGCGATCGGATTCGGAAGAAGACATGCGTGTACATCTCCTGTAAAGAAAGGAGTAGCAATCCTAATGATAGCAGTAGAGTATTTCTCTAATGTGCCGCCAAATGTTACACATTTGACTACTTGTCCAGTGGCACGGGAAGGATCTACGAGTGACTGCCTAACACCAATTGTGGTGCATCCAGAATCAAATAGCACAGAGACTGGATTGTTATTTACTAAACCCTTATGTAAGACAAGAGAACCTCTTCCATCATGCGCGACTGATGCAGGAAGAGCAGGAAGAGGATGGCCACAGCTTAAAGTAGACACTGTGGTTGGCTCAAATAATGTTTTGCATTGGGGGCACTGAGATGCTCTCCCAAAATCAAAAGCGGCACATGCCATATTACTAGCATCATTATTATCTTTACTCTGTTTATAGGCTTCATGGGACTCTTGTTGTGCAGAGTTTGCCTGAAAATGTGGTTTATGTCTTTTGTTTTGAGATCTACCTCGGTTATTATCACCTCTGTAGTTATTGTTACCTCTATTGTAACCCCTATTTGGGTTTGAGTCATAGTTCCCTTGGTTACCATTATCATATTCATTATAATGGGTATCTCTGTAATTATGATCTTGTTGACTCCAAGACGGATAACCCGGATAGTTTCTATAATTACTTCCTCTACGGAAATTCCTATAATTATGACCACCCCTGTGTCGAGAGCTATCAGCTCGTCTCCAGTTCTTTGAAGAAGAACCCTGAAATGATTGGTTACCTTG
Source organism: Oreohelix idahoensis (assembly GCA_024509875.1). Lineage (NCBI taxonomy): Eukaryota > Metazoa > Mollusca > Gastropoda > Stylommatophora > Oreohelicidae > Oreohelix > Oreohelix idahoensis. The sequence continues at coordinate 64,612 of JAMPIV010009230.1, forward strand.
GTTTTGATAACTATTATGGTTACCTTTTTTATCAAATCTGTTTTAAGGTCCCTGAAATCTGTGTGAATAATTGGGATTGTATGGTGTTGCTGAAGCAACTGGCATACTCTCCTTAATCTTAGTGTTGCCAAAAGTCACGTCGGGGTGTGCAGTGACATATTGGGAACAATATTCTTCCATTTCCTTTAGAGATTTGGGTTTACGCTCATGTATAAATTCAAGGAATGGTTTGTTAACACATGACATAATCTTATCTCTGAGCAACAAATCCATAAGTCCTTCATACGTTTTTTCTGTTTTGGAAAGCTCAATCCAACGATCAACTGTGAGACGTGCCTTTGCAGTGAATTCTGAGAATTCTACACCTGTCTCAGGCACCATCGTCTTAAACAAAAGGCGATAGCCTTCCTCACTTAGCTGGTATTTTTTTTATCAAAGCCGCCCTAATGACATCATAATTATCCTTATCTGCTTCTCCTACAAGGCATAATCTAGTCAAAGATTCACCTTTCAAGTTTTCTGCTAATTGATTAGCGTATTGTGATTTATCCACATTATGTGTACGACAAGAACGTTCAAATCTATCCAGCCAGAATGTAATATCGTCACTGGACTGATTGAACGGTGGAACCTTAACCTTGTAAGTAGAAGGTTTACCATTACCACTAGATGCCTGATTAACATTACTCATACTTGTCAATCTCAATTTCTCTAACTCAAATTCATGTTCTCTTATTGCTTTTTTTTCTTCAGCTTCTCTGTCTAATCTTTTTTGTTCAGCATCTCTGTCTAATCTTTTTTGTTCAGCTTCCCTGTCTAATCTTTTTTGTTCAGTTTCACTGTCTAATCTTTTTTGTTCAGTTTCCCTGTCTAATCTTTTTTGTTCAGCTTCAAATCTCCTTTGCTCCACCTGCATCTGCAATTTCTTTTGTTCAGCAGCAGCCTCAGCTTCTCTTTCTAATTTTTTCTCTTCAGCCAGAGCTTTTCTCTCTTCTGCAGCAACTTTTCTCTCTTCTGCAGCAGCTTTTTTCTCTTCAGCAGCAGCAGCAGCTTTTCTCTCTTCAGCAGCTAATGCTTTGTCATATTGAGCAACCGCCCATTCTTCTAATTGTTGACCAGTTTTATCAAGGGATTTCCCTTGTGTAATGAAGTATTCTAATGTAGACATGATGTCTAACAATAATACTAATCACTTGAGACAAAAATAATACCACAAGTTCTTAATGACTTGATTAATCAGTACACTATCCCAATATCGGTGGGTCACAAGCCTTAATAAGGTCTTGTATAACAGTAATAATAATCAAGTACTGGTTTATACCATAATCCAAGTGCAGTGCACAGGCAATAGTGTGTTATGAAATATACCTATATAAAACATATGTCAACCAACAGAATACATAAAGTACAAATAGGACTGACAATACGAAAACGTTTGCAGAAATCAAATAAATCAAATAGGGAAATCAATGAAAATAATCACTGAATCTGCAAGGGATAACAACACAAATGACGTCACAGTATATGAATATAAATTGTGAATAGAACTGAAAGATAGAAAAGGGTAGACCAACAAATTACAAACAAATCAAAACAAAACTAAAGAACAAAGAAATATTACAAAAATAACAATAATTACAGTCTTCACAACTAACACAAAAGCAACAGTTGTCGCAGCAAATTTTCAATCAAGAAAATTGCACCTATAGAAAACGCCCACAACGGACCCTCTATGACGTGGGATATTCTGTTGTGAGGACTCCGCCCAACCTAAACACAACCCGCTGACATAGAAACTAACATACTATACAAACAAATAACATGTAAACATAAATATATAAATTATGTGTATGATAGTATGTGTTGCAAAATAGGCTCAGTTTTACAGTAATGGCAAAGTTATTTTTATGAAAATAAACAAACTGCCACTTTATTCAATTAAACATACTGGCCTTAAATATTAAAGTTCATATATAGAAAACAAGAAGATCCATCGATGAAAATAGGACTTCTTAGTTCAATAATACTGTCTTCCTGTTAACATTGACAAGAATTGATCCAACTGTTCTGTGAAACTCTGTAATGTCTAATGTACAAATGTCAACAACGCTGACCTACATACTGCATTCACTTGACAGGTCACGTGACGAAGTGTTGACAAAGAGCAAACCAATACTGCAAGTGTGTCGTATCAGCCACAGGAAACGGTCTGGTATCGGTAATCTGTTGACTTCTGAACTTCTGCGAGGTCAAACCCAGAAAGCTGGTCCACCAGTTGATAAAGTCTCTTTTTGGAAGACAGACGTCATCATCATCAGTTGATAAACTCTTAATACAAGACCCTTGCCCTGAGCAAGAGACATGCTGAAAAATCTGAAGCTCACTCGAACATCACCAGAGTTAAATACTGTGTTGTTGTGTTGCTCGTGGTTTGAGTATGGAATGTCAACTTGACCTACGCAGTGGTGTGTAGACATAGATTGAGTGTATATAATATGCGAATGATAAGAAGAGTTCGTGGTGTTGACAAATGTTCTTTTCTCACACTCATGTATGGCTGGAAGTCATCGACACCAACGACTGTGTACCTTTACTACAGTTTAATTGGACGTACACACTCGACAGCACAGATAGTGACAAATCACAGGTTGGCATAATACATCATGGTACAGTGGATAACTGGTCTTGCAATGTTACATGGGCACTCATGTAGAATAATAGTATAATGGACTGTCAGTAGCCAAGCACTCAGTATTGCCCATATATATATATCAACTGAGTTTACTGACAAAGCACGTCAGATTATAACCAATATCCAAGATGGCTTCTAGACCTAACCTCGTCTAGCGAAGATTCCTTAACATAATGTCCAGCACAGATTTTTCCATATAATCATATTGAACCGCTAGCAATGGGTTCTCATGTGTAGCAGTGATCTCTGGACTAATCAAGCGATAATACGGGGTATCCCTTTCTCTTCTTGAAAGTCACAAAATGTTTAGTTACAAGATGGCTTCTCTCGTGAGCTGTCACTCACGTTTGGATACAGATAATGAATCTGTCTTAAAGTTAGTCATTCATTAAATGTTTCATTGCTCTGTAGATTCTATCATGATACAATTGACTGCATTCTACAGGATATAGTGCTGCTAGGAATCAGAGTCGTTTTTCATCTAGTTAAATGTATCCTCTCAGACGTACAAATCGTACCTATCGAAAAACGGTGGCTTCGTACGAGAGTTCAAAAGAGTATCTTTTATTACCTTGGTATCAGAAATATGATTCTGCCATTCCTTGGCAATAAGAATGAACACTGGGGTAAAGCATACACGATAGGTCTAGACGACTATCCCTTTCCCCATAAATATAGAGATCACTTTTTCCGGCGACAAGCCGACATAGAAAAACACAGCCCCCATCATCAGGGTGAAGCCAAAAACACACCTCTCTAGCGACACATCCGCCGAACAGCCTTTGACCTCTCTAGAGACAAAAGAACATATAGTTCGACTTAGATATGTAAAGATATACAGATATAAGACAGACTCGTCCTACTCAGACAAACAATACACATAAATTCAGGCCATAGATATTCTGAAGCAAGAACAATCTATTACTACCCAAACAGAGAATAAATCGCAGTAAAACTGGATTCATCCGCGGAGTTCGATCGAAAGAGACGACACAACTTTCAAGGGAAGTAACTCAATAATGACTTTTCCTTAAGCACTAAAAAGTATCTATTTTGTTTACAAAATATTTGCGAACATAACAAGTATACCAATGTATAATATTGTAAGATATCAAAGACTGCACGTAACAATAACATTTTATGTTTTTGCCGACTGCAGATTCTTTGGCGTTTGATGTGACATTTGGTGTATCGCTTCCCTGTCACCGTGTTAAGTTTTGAGATGTTAGTACTTTGATTTATTGTATGCTACCTTCTTATTTACAGCCTATGAGATAGACTCGTGTATTTCCAATGGGAATGCACTGCTTTGTAATGTTTTGTAAGTTATCTTACTTTTATACTGAACATTTGTGGTGAATATTTTGTTTATGTATTTCTTTCTTCTTTAATCATTCTTCTTTGTTCTCGTAGTTATATATTAATTTGTGTTTTGGTAGTAAGAAATCTTTTTATGTTGTGTAGTTCTCTGGGAAGGTCAACTTTTAGTACAGTTTCCAGTGATGATGTGTTTTGTGCTTTGAAATATTCTTTAAGTTGTTTTCTTTGCTGTTCATATTTCTTGCAAGTTAGCATATAATGGGCTACGGTATTTTTCTCAAGATGTACTTCACAACTGATTTTCTCTATAATAAAATATCCGATTCCTAGTTGTAGTCTGATAATGTTTTATTCCATGGAGTTTTTGGCTCTCTATTTATCTGGCATGTTAATGTTTGATCTTTTAGCAGCATATTATCATGTCTACCTTTCTGGCTTTGTTTCAAATCTTCTATCCATTCCGTTGCTATTAGACATTTTATTATGCTTTTCATCTCTGTTGAGCTCAAACATGTGTTTGTGTGGTTACGGCTACTTTTTCCTGTTTTAACTTTCTTGTCCGCTACTTTATTTCCTTCATTTCCCACATGTGAAGTAAGCCATGCTATTAGCACCGTGAAGCCTCTGATGTTTAGGTGTGAGCTAAGGTGAAATATTGTTTCCGCTGTGTCTGGTCGGCTACATTCATGTGCGTTATTTAGTGCTTGTAGTGCTTATAGAGAGTCAGTTAAGTTCGTTAGCTTATTAGGGGGGAGGGGGGCGTCACAAAAATTTCATGCTTTTTGAATAAACAGCTCCTGAGAAAAACGATGTGGTGCATTACTTTCTGAACGCCCTTCGTATAATTGTAATACTTACCTTTACAAACCAGTGTAAATGTCTATGTAAACATATTCACTTTAAAAATTATGAAAGTTTCATGCTTTTCAACCGGTGTAGATGTAATTGAAAACAGATTCAATCTATATTGTGAACATTTTTCAACCAGTGTTCAACCAGTAAATATATTCTATCTATACTATTAACTTTTTCATTTTAATGTAGATTTAATATAAAACTATTCAATTTAATTATAAAGAAAGTTTTCTCTTGAGGGATTAAGCTTAATTCTCATCGAGGGTAAAGTCTGGGGTAGATGGGAGGGTGGAATAAAAATGGTACCAATTGAGGGTACTATCTCTGTAACAAGAAGGGTACAAGTGACCTGAAGTCGAGCTATACACCATCATCAGACGGGGCTTAAAGACGGGAGACCAACTTCGTAGACAATCCCTGACACTTCTAGGAACGTGCTGCGCACTGCAACATTAACCAGTGACGAGCGGGATCAGTGATCCAGTCTACCAAGAACCAAAATATAAGAAGGAGCAGAACCGTCACTGACAGCTAAGTAGCATATAAAAGCTGCCAAGCGACCTCTTTTACAAACTGCCATTACATCACACAGTGATGATAATCTTCTGATAAATCATTTTCCATTTTTTTAAAAACCTTGTTAAAACCTAAGTGATTATTAAATCTGTTATTTGTAAATATATAAATTTAACGTCGATTTCGTCATTTTGAATGTACAGCATGTTTGTCTCAGTCAATTTATTAAATACACTCTAAACAGAGCTATACCAGAATAAGAAGAATTCCACTGAGTAAATCATGGTGGGAGCTTGAAGGAGCTGAAATTAATAATTGCTTAATTCTTCATAAAAGGCGGCATATCAGATAAAAGTTAACAATTGCCCTGCCAACGCAGCATTGTTCTTGACTTCTGAAATATCTTATGAACATTCCCTTGAGATAGAAGCATCATTATCCTGCTATCGACAACTCTGCAAACAGTAATCTTGTGCGAAGGTAGACACCTTTGAAGACCATTATTAGATCCTCTTAGTTTTTGCCACTGTTGGACACTACTGCAAAGCAGGGGAGACAATTCCGTGACCCGGGGGGGGGGGGGGAAGGCTCGTTTGTCATCAAGTATTTCCAACGCTTTTCCTATTGCCATTATTTCTGTTGTGAAGATAGATGTATTTTTAGTTATGCTATAATTTTTCTTTAGCCTTTATGCTGGGATAAGTAATCCTATGCCTAGTTCTTAACTTTCTGCTTTAGATCCATCAGTGTATACTTTTAGGCTACCCTTAATTATTTTATCCATGTATTCCTTGGATAAATTTTCATACAGCATTTTTCTACTTGTTTTTTTCTGCTAAGGTAAATGTCGAATCTGGTTTTTTGAGCTCCCATGGTGGTATCACTGTGGACTATTTGCTAATACAGTTTTTTGCATTAATTATAGTATGTAGCTGTTCTACTTCTTCCATGCACTTCCATCCTATTTGATATCTGGTTGGGTCTAGTGGAATGTCCCATACCGTTGGATGATTCTCCACAAACACTCATCTGGTTTTGTGACTTTTGTCTCTTAGTACCCTAATCACCTGTTTGCTTTAAAACACGATTACGAGCAATACAAGAGAGAAAACTGGACTCATTCTAAAGGCGACGAACTGGAACGGACTACGGTCTACGACTTATGGAACACAAGAAGTATAAATGGGCTGGGAGGACAACATTAGACAATCTGTTAAGGGCCGAGGACTAGAATGGAACCAAGCCAGGAGGAAGACAGCCGATAGGATAGTCTGGCGCTCTCTCTTCCAAACCTCTACACCTCACGGTGGAAGGGGAACGACTAAGAAAGTAGTCTCTTAGTACCTTAACAAAATAATTTAACTTAAGTTCTTCTCTTCTCAACTTTAGTGACATTATTCCTAGTGCTGCCTCCAGGGCTTCAAGTGATGTTGATTTTATTGCACGTGCATTTATGCATTGTGTCTGATGTTGTATTGCATCTACTTTGTCTTCTTTTTGATGCTGCTGAGTCGTATACTACACTTGCGCGCGGTCTATTGTCACGTGATCGATAATTTATTTTACCATTTCGTTCCATATGTTATTAACTCTTTTAATGTTCTGTTTTCCTAGACATTTTGTATTCTTATTTTCTATCTTTCATTTTCACCTGTTCAAACCCCACCCGCGTTTGTTTACGTTCTGGCTTTCAGTAGAAATCCCCCACTGGTCAGAAACGGTCAGCGTAGCGGCAATATTACATCAACGCACCGGTGGCTCGCTTGACCAGACAAACATTTCTCTGCTCGCTTTAAAACGTTTGATCACGAGCGGCTAGTACCCTTTGAGGCCTGCGTAACGAGTTTGATCTGTTTCAGGGGGAGATAACAATCGCGGTCAGTCTCCGGGTTTTGCCCCTTAGAACGCATTAGCGATCATAATATTATGCATTTCTCTACCTGAGGGAATCTTCTCACGGTTGTTGTCTTTGATGCAGTCTCTAGAGAAACTTTTGTCTTACTCTCCGGATTACGTCTTTCGCCGAACATCTGTAGAAATATGCAGGCCAGGTGTCCGGGGGGAGCGTTCTTTCTAATCTATAAGAGTAGACGGGTTTAATAAGACAAAGACACTCGTGAAGATATTCCTGGCCCGAGATGGACCATCATGAGATAAGGCAAACTTTAACACAGAACTAAAATGTTAAAGCCTTTCTCTAGTCATTTTTGGGTTTCAGGGGATACCGAATTGCTAGTCTAGTTTCCAGTCAGACGAAGAATGTCACCGTCTCTTCGTTCTAGAGGGATTCTGAGGATATCTAGCCCCACGAGTGTCACAACCATACCTGAAACAACAACCCTTTGTCAACGCCATTTCCCTCTCACGGGAGTTCAGCTCACGCATTGTGAAATGAGCCAACGCAACAATCTGAAAACGTCTATTGCAGAAGTAGTTCCCTACTCGCCTATTGGATTACCAGTCAGGGCATTGTGGCTTCCAAAATCTCAAAACAGCCCAGCATGCCTATAGCACAATTCAATTCACCAGTCTCTGTATGCCTAAACGGGGCACTCAGCCAAGCCACAGTCAACCAGCCAAAACCGGATTGAAAAGACAATTCTAGCGCCGGATAAGCACGCCTTGGGATCAGTTGTCCTCAAGTGACTTCGTCCCATGGCTTATTTCTGGATTATGTGGAATCTCGCACTTAGGAGCGGCCAGCCAAAGATAGATGGAGTCTTCCAGCCCACCTCGCGTCAGTAGGGGGGAGTCACCAACGATAGCGCCTATACAGTGATTTTATTCAGGTTAATTCCATCACCGATGGAGGATATATACGAAAAAACCACTTACTGGAGCTATTCCATTGGTCCCCGAAAGCGGACAGGCTGTCGCTAAGTTCATTCAGTTGGTCAGCAGGAGATAAACAGCGTCCCCCAGCCCACCTCGCGCCAGTAGGGGAGAGTCACCAACGTTTAGTACCAACAAGGACAGTTTTGTAGGCTTAGTCCCTCACAAAGGATCTACATATAAGACACTGTCTGGACTATTTCATCTGGTCCCCGAAAGCGGAAGGACTGACACGCAGTTTATTCATTTTGGTAAACAGGAGGTAAATAGAGTCTCCCAGCCCACCTCGCGCCAGTAGGGGAGAGTCACCAACGTTTAGTACCAACAAGGACAGTTTTGTAGGCTTAGTCCCTCACGAAGGATCGACATATAAGACACTGTCTGGACTATTTCATCTGGTCCCCGAAAGCGGAAGGACTGCCACTCGATTATTTATCTCTTTGTGTTCTACAGGTTCATGTCGGTGGTCTGTGTGTATGTTTGTTGGTGTATTTTGCGTATTTGATGACTATTGATTATTTTGATGACTATTGATGATTATTGAGATCGCTGATGATTTTTTAAAGTCATTTATGATGTTATGATGAGATGCATTATTTTCATGCTTGTCTTCATTTAATAAAGTTTACTCATTTATTAACGCGCTGTTCACGACCCTTCCATCCATATTTACATTTTTAGCTCTTTACTAGAATCTCTATGTATGATAAGAGAAAAGAGTGAGAGCAGGAGATGCTTAGACAGTATAAGTGTGTTGAGGCTTGGAAAGAGAGATCATTTGAATAAATCTTCTTCCAGGTGGTCTCAAGTCCATCTCCTATTTACACCTTTCTGTGGGTGTAATCTATAACTCTGTCAGTCCACTATCCCTTGTCGATTTCACTGCTATGGTCCAACTCGACAAATACTCTACACTTTAACTCAACCATGACATCTATGATTCACCTAACAAATGATCTATAGAACGTAAGCATAAACGTTATGCTTGCTCCCCATCGATTACTTGTTAGGTATCCCATCATGCTAGTGAGTCCTCTGTAGCTCTCTACCAGCTTATCTGTTTGTTTCAGTTAAGTTGTTGGTCTAGTGTCATACCTAAGTATTGTGTTGTTTTTACTGTGTTTATCTTTTGTGGATCTTTATGTACGTTACATTATGTTTTATTAATCTGCCTCTGAGTATTATTCCTACCGTTTTTAACATTTAATTGGAAGCCTCACTTAGTTATCCATTCTGAAACGGTATTTATTTGAACTTGTAAATCTTTATATATTTTTAGAAGGTTTTTTCCCAATCCTGCAAATCGCTGCATCATCTGCAAATTGCCATACGTAGTTTCTAATGTTTTTGAATTCGTCTCCTAAGTCGTTTACCATTACAGAAAAAAAAGTTGGAAATAATACCTATCCTTGTGGGATGCCATTTTGTTGTTCGTAAACTTCTGATTTAAAATTGTTTTACCTGTACTGTAAAGTAGCTTTCCTGTAAGCGGTTTATCTATGTAGTTGTAGATTTTCCCTGCTATCCTTATCTTGCTAACATGGTAGAGTATTCCTTCTCTCCAGCTTATGCTCTTGTTACGTCTAAGAATTAACAGTACGAAGACGACGATGTTGATGATGATGATGATGGCGACGGAAGCATTAAAATCTCCTATAATTAGTTTTGTCTCTATGTTTATTATTAAAGTCAAAAACAGTTCTTCAACTATCGTTATAAAGAGCAATCTTGACATATGGAAGGAATTATGGACAATTAATACATAAGCAAAAATTCATGAGGGCTCAGGAATGTAGTTTTTCTGAAGATTGTAAAGATTTCATGGACAGTTCTAACAAAAGACTTTTTAACTTGCATTGAAAGGATCGTGTGCGCAAAGAAAGCTAACTATTCATATTAGAAGGTAGCTATTCATTTTCTTTAGAAATAATACTAGAAGAGTAAATCTGGAACGTACTGTGATAGCATGAAAATTGAACAAGTAACGTAGATTACAACAAATTGAAGATAGTGAGCAATTTGACATCGTGGAAAGAAGGAAAAAAAAGAATCAATAAATTGCCTGCGGACAGACATTTATGGTGGGACATCGTCACCTACGCCATTTGGCATGGTATTTAACGAAGACTATTAACACTTCCTTTTTAAAAATGCTTATTCTTTAATCATCAAAGAGCGCCAATACTTCATAAACATTATACGTACCTGAAGAGAAAAGGCTGCGAGAAAAATCTTCAGCATAGTGACAAATGTTCTAGTCTACGTTGATTTGAGTGCTGGAAATCTTTTTTGTTATATAATATGATGATGAACAGAAATTTTCAGCAGCTGCAGTAAAAACAATATTAACTTATAACATAATAGTTAAGGGAAGATTTTTCAATGGAAAAACATATTTTATAATTTCGACGAATAAGTCAGTTTTTTTCAGAACCGAACAAATATACTACTGGACAAAAGTTAAGGGCCACCAAGAAAAACTCCACTATGGACCAAATAAATGCAACCAGGTGTAAACAATTTATTACAAAATAAAGTTGATTCATACGTGGAAAAGATCAGTCAAGTTTTTTTAATAATGTGTGACTTACTAACAAAAAGAAATTCAACTCACTTTTTCACTTTTTGAACTAGTGGGGCGTGTTGCAAAAACCACGAGTTTTTGCAGCAACAATGGCAATTTTCATGTGCGGGTTAAAGTGACCCATTTTTGGACATTTAAAAAACATTAACCTAGTGCACACAGAAATGTATACACATTTCTCTGAGCTCAGTTTTAATGACATTTTCACTTGTCTTTACAGTTTGCCAATCACGTGAAAATTGCCATGGTTGCTGCAAGAACTCGTGGTTTTTGCAACACGCCCCACTAGTTCAAAAGGTGAAAAAGTGAGTTGAATTTCTTTTTGTCAGTAAGTCACACATTATTAAAAAAAACTTGACTGATCTTTTCCACGGATGAATCAACTTTATTTTGTTATAAATTGTTTACACCTGGTTGCACTTATTTGGTCCATAGTGGAGTTTTTCTTGGTGGCCCTTAACTTTTGTCCAGTAGTATAGATGGAAATGAAACATTGTCTCGTTAACGCTATGCAATCAATGCTTTATACGTTTGTTTACACCTGATTTATGTATTAGTTTATAAATTCAGAACATTAATATAGGAATGCAACAAGTTTTGGAAGATAATATTTGATAAATGGAAACAGCTTTCAACAACTCTTGTAGCTACAAACATTCTTTCAAAATTATTGCAGCTAACTTGAACCTGTGGAATGTATGACTTTCCCAGGGCTATAATTTATACACGTATCGTTAATTGCGACACCCACGTACATTAATTATAGGTCTTGACTAATTCTGATGTGAGGTCATCTCAGAAACAAAATTTCATTAGAAACAGCGCATTTAGAATGAGTTTGTTCCGCTTTAACATTTCTACTAAATGCCAGCAGTAGAGCGGCAGCTGTGTCTATCACGCCGGTTTCCCACAGTTTCATGCACAACTTTCTACTCTTACAATTGTCCGCCTACTGTTACGTGCCTCACCACGACCAAAACGAGCAGATTAACTACTTTATTACTTTCATTTCACGTGACATTACCACCATAAAGACACACACACAAAAGGGGGGGGGGCAGGGAAGCGAGCAGAACAAGCATTTATTTAGTACAGACCAAGCGGGTAGTCGACCCACGCTCCATCACTCAAATAGTTGTGAAAATAAGTTGCCGTTCAATGATCTCGTTCGCCAAAAGTTTACTAAACGTCGTTCCTACATGAATTATGAATAAACAGCGTCTTTCACCATCTAAAATCCTCATAACTTTTTAATCTTGTTCCTTCGCTCATATCTGTCCTGCTCACTAGGTACAAACCTTATTGTCTGCTTCATTCACTGACAATCTTGTTCTTTAGGTCCAAGCTTTACTGTTTGTTTCACTCATATCTGGTTCACTATGTACAATCCATCCTACTGATTCATTCACTCACAGTCCGTCCTGCTCACTAAGTACAAACTATTGTTTTGGTTAGTTCATTCACAGTCTAACTTGTTCATTGAATACAAACTACCCTGTTGGTTCATTCATCCAAAATCTAATCTACCTTGCTCACTAAGTACACACGATCCCATTTGTCTACCCTTAAGTTTTTCTGCATTCTCAATGTCACGGGTTGCCTTTCCTTGCTCTTTGCAGTAGTGGGGTCCAACAGTGGCCAAAACCTTAAGTATCTAATGTGGCGACGTTTCACTGTTGACAAAAGTGGTTCTTGGTGGCCTGCATAGGTGTTTATCTTCTCTCTAACATAGACATTTGTTTTGTGCTCTTTATAGCAAATGCGCAAAATTCTTCTATAACATTTATGCTCGAAAGCCTGAATCCTTCGCTCCGTATCTGCAGTGAGTGTCCAGCTCTCACACCCATACAAGAGAATAGATAATACAAGTGATTTGTATAATTTGATCTTCACATGAAAACTGATGTTACTTTTCCAGATCACATTCAACCTTGTCATGGCAGCTGAGGCCATCTCAAGTCTTGTCTTGATTTCTTTAATTGATCTTCCATCACTGCATATAGTGGACCCGAGATATTTAAAGGTGTTAACTTCTTCTAACGTTTGCCCATTTAACGTAATGTTGGTCGGAACATGTTTCTTATGGCTATTCACCAATATCTTGCTTTTTTCTATATTAATTTCCATCCCATACGTTCTTGTTACTTTCTCCAGTCTAGAGGTAAGGTCTTGAAGTTCTGATTCTGATCCAGCTATCAGATCAATATCATCAGCAAAACGTAGGTTGCACAGAGGTCGGCCTCCAATCGATATGGTTGATTTATAATCGTAGAGAGCCTCTTGCATAATATGTTCTAGATAAATATTAAAGAGCACTGGGGACAGGATACATCCCTGCCGAACTCCTACAGTTGTTTTGAAAAATTCTCCAATGTCGTTGCTTGCAAAAACAGCACTGCTTGCGTCCTTGTATAGTGCTTCAATGATATCTATGATGTTGGTATCAAAATTGAATTTTCTCATTACTTGCCATAAGCCTTCATGCCAGACTCGATCGAAGGCTTTTGTGAAATCGATGAAGTTATGGTATAAATCGTGTTGATGTTGGAGATGTTTTTCGATAAGTAATCTAATATTGAAGATTTGTTCTGAGGTACTTCTTTTTGGTCTAAAGCCAGCCTGTTCCTCTGACAAGATTTCTTCTGATTTCTGTTTTATTCTGTTCAAAAAGTATCCTTAACATCACCTTACTTGGATGACTAATAAGGCTAATGGTTCTGTAGTTCTTGCACATTTTTAGATTTCCTTTCTTTGGAAGCGGTATTACTAATGACTGCGTCCATTCTTTTGGCCATTTTTTTGTACTCCATATCTTCTGGCAAATTGTTGTCATGATTTTTACTATATCTGGTCCTCCATATTTCAAGAGCTCTGCTGGGATATTATCCACACCCGGTGACTTCCCTCCTTTCATCGAACATATAGCCTCTTCCACTTCTTCCCGTAATATTGCTGCATTTCCGAGTTCCCTGTTTTCGCACTTAATGTTGTTTAATATGCCTAAGTTAGTGTCAAGTTTACAGTTATATAATTCTTTACAATATTCTGTCCATCTTCTCATTACAGCTGTTTTTTCATTGAGCAGAGCCCCATTGCTATCTTCTATGACAGTTACCCTGGGCTGTTGGGGTTTTGATAGTTTTCTTAATGTGTCAAAAGCTGCCTTGCTGTTACCTTTTATTAGCCCCGTATTAATGGACCAGCTGATCATATGTAACACCTTTTTTGAACACCACCCAAGGAAATTATACACATGGAAAAGCCCAGGAGATATAACACGAAATCAAATCGACTATATCATGATAAAACATAGATTTAAGAACAGTGTCACAAGTGCAAAGACATATCCTGGCGCCGACATAAATTCAGATCACAATCCAGTCGTCATCAAAGTAAATATAAAGCTGAAAAGAGCAGGAAACAGAAGACAGGAGGAACCCCAGATAGAAATATCAGCGCTGAAACAACCAGATATAAAACAGAAATATTTAATCGACGTCAAAAATAAATATCAACAGTTATTGACAGAAAGCATGGAGCAGTATAGAAGAGAAAACCCAGAAGAAAAAGCAACCGCAAAATGGGAATGCTTAAAAACAAGCATACAATCAGCGAATGCAAATTTACCTAAAAAGGAGTCTAAGAAAAATCAAATTTGGATGACAGATGACATCTTGAATAAAATGACCGAAAGAAAGAAAGCAAAAAACACTCCAGAATATAAAACAATAGACAATGACATACGTACTATGTGTAGAGAAGCAAAAGAACGGTGGATAGAAACAAAATGCAAGGAAATAGAAGACTTGGAAGCAAAGCACAGGACAAGAGATACGCATGAAGAAATAAAGAAATTATCAAATCGGTCACGGTTTGCACAAGGAGAAAGCTGTATCAAGAACAAAAATGGTGTAATATTACTTGATGAGAAAGACATATCAAACAGATGGGCAGAATACGTAAAAGAATTATTCGAGGACAACAGAGGTAAAAAACCATCACCAGATTCTAATGAAGGCCCAAACATTCTCAGATCAGAAGTAGAGAATGCCATTCATATGATACAAAAAGGAAAATCAGCAGGCATGGATAACATAAAAATTGAAATGATAGAAGCTCTGGAGAGCTTTGGTATAGATACAATCACAGAAATATGCAACGATGTATACAATACAGGATATATACCACACGACATGAAGACATCAGTTTTTATAACATTGCCCAAAAAACCAAATGCAACAGAATGTTCAGACTTCAGAACAATCAGCCTGATGAGTCATGCAATTAAGATACTGCTCAAAATCATACAGGAAAGAATAAAAAGTAAAGTAGACAGCGAAATCCAGGAAGAACAGTTTGGTTTTAGACGGAACAGTGGAACAAGAGAGGCAATATTTTGCCTAAGAATATTAGCAGAAAAATATACAGAGGTCCAAAAAAGTATGTATATGTGCTTCATTGACTATAAGAAGGCTTTTGACAGAGTCCATCATGAGAAAATAATTGAATGCCTCGAAGACATAGGTATTGATGGAAAAGATATAAGAATACTCAGTAACCTTTATTGGGAGCAAACTGCCACAGTAAGATCTGGAAGGAATTATTCACCATACATAGACATAAAAAGAGGTGTCAGACAAGGTTGTGTGCTGTCCCCCCTGCCTATTTAATTTATACACCGAAAAAATTTTCAAACAGATACAGGAAATACCAGGACTGAACATCAGTGGAAGGTCAATAAACAACCTTAGATATGCAGATGATACCGTGTTGTTAGCTGAAAGCGAACAGGAGTTACAAGAACTAGTGAAGCAAGTGAACAGTATAAGTCATGAATATGGACTCGACATTAATATTGAGAAAACAAAAACTATGATAATTAGCAAAACAGACGATAAACCCACATTAAAGATAAGCGTAAATGGGGAAATCCTGGAACAAGTCAAGAGCTACGTATATCTCGGTCATATAATAACAGAAGATGGCAGATGTGAAACAGAAATCAAGAAGAGAATAGGAATGGCCAAAGCTACATTCAACAACATGAAACATATACTGACATCCAAACAGTTATCTCACAAATTAAAACTGAGAATCATAAAGTGTTATATATATTCTGCATTTCTGTATGGTGCAGAAACATGGACGATGAATAAGCAGTTGGAAGAAAGAATTGAGGCTCTTGAAATGTGGATATATAGAAGAATGGGGCGTATCTCATGGAAAGAGATGAAAACAAATAAGGAGGTCCTAGAAAATCTAGGTATGAAAAGAGAACTAATGAGGGAGGTCAAAGTTCGACAGCTAAAATACTTTGGCCACATAAAAA
This sequence comes from Oreohelix idahoensis, assembly GCA_024509875.1. Classification (NCBI taxonomy): domain Eukaryota; kingdom Metazoa; phylum Mollusca; class Gastropoda; order Stylommatophora; family Oreohelicidae; genus Oreohelix; species Oreohelix idahoensis. Next base: position 80,740 of record JAMPIV010009230.1, read on the forward strand.
GGCATAACACCTTGCAGAAGACCATAACAGAAGGGAGAGTTGAAGGCAAACGTGCAAGGGGAAGACAGCGCTATAAGTGGGAAGACAACATCAAGAGATGGACAGGAAAGAGTCTATCAGAGTGCACCATCAAGACAAGAGACAGAAGACGTTGGAGATCCATTACAGCCAACCTTCGTTGTGGAGATGGCAACTGATGATGATGAATGGACTCACATTGATCAGCTACCCATTTTTCTTTGGCCTGTTTCATTTTCTTCCTAATATTTTTATTCACTATACTGTATTGCCATGCTGCTTCAGGAACCTCTTTCTTAACCTTTTTCATTTCTCGCCGTGTATCACATAACTTCAGAATGTCATCTGTAACCCATGGTTTGTTTATTTTCTTTCTTTTACCAAGTATTTCTGTTGCTGATTCAATGAGCACGTCTTTCATGTTCTCTGTGATTGAGTTGATATCATCCTCCAAAAAGTTGAGAGCTGCGAATTTTCCTCCAACAGTTGCCTCAAAGATTCCCGCGATTTCTGGATCTTTCAGTTTGTCTAAATTGAATCTTAACTGAGAACATCTGTTTTGATTATAGTTCTTTTTAAGTTTAAGCTTGAGCGTCATCAATACCATGTCGTGATCACTACCAATGTCGGCGCCAGGAAAAGTCCTAGTCTTGGCTTTATTAATACTGGACTTGAATCTTTTGGATACAAGAATAAAATCAATTTGGCCATGTATCTCAGTTTTTGGGGCATGCCACGTTGTTCTTCTTGATAACTTATGAGGAAATAGTGTATTTGCAATGGTTAGTTTATAGTTGCTGGCAAATTCTAGTAGCCTTAGTCCTCGATCGTTAGTTTCACCTGTCCCAAATCTCCCCACTGTACCAGCCCAGTGACCGTATGCATCTGGCCCTATTTTAGCATTCCAATCACCTAACACGATGAGAAGATCTTTCTTTGGAATTTTCTTAATTGCTTCATCCAGATTGTCATAAAATGTATCAATTGCCTCATCCTCATAGTCAGTAGTGGGGGCATATACCTGTATGATGGAGATGTTCTTTGGATGTGCTGCAATACGAATGGTGATAAGCCTGCTATTTATTGGGGTGCAGCTGATGACAGAGTTCAATCTATCTTTATGTACGATAAAACCTACTCCATGCTGATGTTTAGACTCATCTCCACTAAACCAAATTTTGTGACCATCATCCGTTATTGATTCACCTAATCCTGTCCATCTGACTTCTGCTAGGCCCAGGATGTCCCACGAGTATCTAACAAGTTCATGTGTTAGTTCTTTGACTTTTCCACACGCATATAGCGTGCGTACATTCCAAGTTCCAACAACAAAACTTTCTCTTGGAAGTTTCAAAACAGGTGTTTTTACCCCATTCGCTGACTTATCACTCTCAAGGGGCAATGAGAGCGCGGTCGTTGTTAATCCGGGCATCGGCCGATCCGGCAAATTATTACTGAGTTGACTTTCCATCATAGCATTTCAGTGGGCAAGAGGTTTGCTTGGCGGTGCCCATCTCCTCTCCAAGTATCCTTGCAGGTACATACAAAAATGTACCTGGAGCAGTAACAATAGCCCTCAAAAATAAGCATTACGAAATTTAATGATCTATTACTTTGAAACAAATGTAAATAAATATGACTGATGATTATGAAAAATAATTAGATCTACTCATCGAAAAGTCTTTAGGCTTGATGAATTTACCAAAATAAAACTGTTGTTTTTTGGCCTGTTAAAATTGAGACTTGCTAAAATGCTGAAGTATCGATTCTGCTTTTTCGTAGATTCGTCCCTGTGGTGATGGGCACGTTTCCAGATCAGTTCAAGAAGTAACTTCTCCAGGTCAAGGCAAGAATCTTCAAGTGTCGACTTCAAGCTTCAAACCACAGTATCGTAGTACAGCAAATGGTCTCTCCTGGTCGCCTCGTACTGGTACCACAAACTTTAGAGGGAATAAAAGAACAAATTCCGCTGCGAAATATATGTTTTCCTGATGTTAACACGCACTTCTTCCCGCTGTCCGTCAGCCGTTTGTTTTTTCAGATTTTTTACCCTCTCTGAGCGTATACCATATCACTCGGCGCATGTGATGAAAAATCACCAGTATGTCAGTTAATTTAAGGAAACATTTGTGACTGGACAGCGACAGTGGCTTGTGCCTGAAAGAACATATTAAATTTACATACATTCACAAATTGATAATTACAACTATGCACAGGTTGATGTATTCATCACTCACTCCCCGCTCCAATATTTTTTGACCTCTATATATTTTTCTACTAATATTATTATGCAAAATATTGCCTCTCTTATTCCGCTGTTCCCTCGAAAACCAAACTGTTATTCTTGGATTTCGTTGTCTGCCTTACTTTTTATTTTCTCCTGCATACAAACAGCGAATGAAAACATATTCAAAAAAAGAGTTACAGAAAAATCTAATTTAGACGACATGTGACACCTTGAGTAAAATGGCAGACAGAAAGGAAGCAACAACAAAAATTCCACTAAATAACAAATGACAAAGAACAACTTACTGTGATAGGGTAATGAAATTGTGATGTTATTCTGTACTATTGACTAGTGGCCATGTCTCACTCACGCCAGACCCGTGCACCAATATAACCCACGTCTTGAATGTAAAGGCAGGGGTTGTTTTTAATTAAAGTTTACAACCCGATCAGCAGCAGTTAAGTAATTTCTAAGATGCTGCTGCAAACACACAGCCAGTGCTCATTGAAAGAAGACTATTTTATTTTAATTAAAGGTGTTTGGAGGACAGCGGGCTAGTACCAGCTGGGCTTCATTGCCTCTGAGCGTCCACCATTTTGGTTTACCCTTTTCAACCTAATTGTCGGTTATAATTAGGGTTTTTAATGTCTTTTTTTTCAGTTTTGTGTTATATTCAAATACCTCTTGTCATTTGCGAATGATTGCTATTGATGGTGTCAATTTATATTGGAATTTGTTGTTTTCCAGTCGTGTTGTTTTTTTTTTTTTTTTTTTTGTTACCACATTGTTTTCCTTATATTATGAGTAGTTAGTAGTTTCTTTTTGTTTCGTTTTTTTTTAAATGTGTGTTTCCTTATTTTTTAATGGTTTGTTAGCTTTTGTTTATGAATTGTTATTGGTTTGCTTTGTTTTTTCTTAAATAGTATTAGTATTACTTTTTCACGGTTAATACGCGTATGTGGAGAGGGCTTTTGGTTCCCTCAACCAGTGTACGAGTACATGGGATAGGGTACCACCAAGATAGGAGTATTTCAGGAACCTGAATCCTGTGTATCAGAGTAAGGGACATCCAGATGCTGGGATTTAGCGGCACCCAGCACATGATTGTGACCAGAGAGACAGCTGGTTGTGCTGAACCTTGACCATTGTGTCAGTCCCAGAGCGCCGCACGGTTCTTGCAATGTGACCCTTTCGACACTAATTGACTGTCATTCGCTATAATCTTCCGTATTTCTACCATATCTGTTAATTTTCTTTTTTTATTTGGGCTATCAATTCTTCTCTTCGTCACTGTGCCATTTTTTCTCAATTTCTTTACCCATCCTTGGGATTCTTGAGTGAGTGCATAAGCGATGTACTCTGTTGGGTTTTTCCCCCCTTTTCTTTTTCCGTTTCTCGATTTCTTGGCTTACCCTGTCTACCCATAGATTTAGCCTTCTGGGGGAGCCTGCTACAGTACAACGAAAGGGTGGGCAACCTATTAGGCCTGCAAAGCTCTGAGACCAACCTTCTTAATTTCTTGCCGAGAGTTGTATGTTTAACATTATATGCTTTTCTTTATTTTATGAACAACGGGGTTTTCATTTGCTGATTGTATGCAGAGAAGAATAAAAAGTAAGGCATTGTTGCGTGGGTGTCGCTGGTATTGGGGTGTCCTTCGTTCGATTACACTAGTCAACAACCAAAATGTACCAGAAATGAAAATAGCTGATCTTAACTAATTTTGGTGTGCTGAAAACGAAAATGACATTAAAAAATGTTGATTGGCTCTAGTTTTCAAGATATATGCTACTAGTTTATTTAATTACGGTCAATTTATATATATGACGCAACTGTTGTGGGCGATTGCATAATTTTTTCTAATGACCAATAAAAATGTAACTAGAAGTTGATGATGCAATCCTACCTATGATTACATCACCTTTGTGTATAAATATCTTATCTCTGATAAAATTTTGCCATTAGTTAGTGCATTTGTCCTTATCAAAAGTATCGAAGTTAGAAATGCCTAGGACATGTGTGAACAGTGCTAATAATTTCTGTGATATATGTGGTGTGGTGACATTTCTATCACAAAAACGAAATATAACTAAAGTGATTAAGAAGGCGTACAGTTTGTATTTTGGCTGCAGAATAGGAGATCAAGATAAGAGCTGGGCGCCACACATATGCTGCAATACATGTGCAGCACATCTTAAACTGTGGATGACTGGCAAAAGGCAAGCTATGCCTTTTGCAGTCCCAATGATTTGGAGAGAGCCCACTGATCATCTCAACAACTGTTACTTTTGCATGGTCCCTCCAATTGGGAAAGGCATATCAAAGAAAAAAAATGGACTCTGGAATATCCAAACATCCCCTCTGCAATACGTCCGGTACCACATGGCGATGACCTACCAGTTCCCAAAGTGCCAGAATCATTTTCACCTGCTTCCACTGATGAAGAAGAGGACATTGGTGGTCCTGAACCATCAACCTCAAGCGACCCAGATTTTGAGCAAACTACATCCACTAAACCACATTTAATAACCCAAGGTGAATTGAATGATCTTGTAAGAGATCTGAATTTACCGAAGAACAAGGCGGAGCTTTTGGGTTCCAGATTGCAACAGTGGAATCTCCTGGCAGAAGATGTTACAATTTCTGTGTATAGGAACCGCCAGAAGCCGCTTATTACATTCTTTTTTCAAAGAGGGTGACCTTTCTGGTCACGCAGTTCATATGAAAGAAACTTATGAAAACATTAAGCAGCTTTTGAAGTGTATAAACTACGATCATCATCATTGGTCACTTTGCGGTGACTTAAAAGTGGTCGCTCTTTTGCTTGGACTACAGGGTGGATACACCAAGTACTGTTGCTTTCTATGTGAGTGGGATAGCCGTGCACCAAGTGACCATTACATCAGAAGACATTGGCCAATCAGGCAGTCATTGCAGCCTGGCAGTAAGAACGTTGAGAACCCAGCACTTGTCGACACCAGCAAGATTTTGTTGCCACCCTTGCACATTAAGCTGGGTCTCATGAAAAACTTTGTCAAGGCAATGGAGAAAACAGATGAGGCTTTCAAATACCTCATCAGAAAATGTCCAAGACTGAGTGAAGCTAAAATAAGAGAGGGAGTATTTGTTAGTCCGCAAATTCGAAAACTTCTTCATGATGACGAGTTTCTTTGCAAGTTGCATGGCAAGGAAAAAGCAGCATGGCTAGCATTTAAGTCAGTGGTGGACAATTTTCTTGGAAACAACAGATCTGATAATTACAATGAAATTGTAGAAAATCTCCTTCTGAAGTACAAGAGTCTTGGCTGCAACATGTCTTTGAAAATTCATTTTCTGGATTCTCATCTGGATTTCTTTACGTCAAACTGTTTATGTCAAACTGTGGAGCGGTCAGTGATGAGCATGGTGAACGATTTCACCAGGACATTGCTGCTATGGAGACAAGGTATCAGGGCAATTGGAGCCCTTCAATGCTTGCTGTCCCCGTTTTCCAGACTTGTGCAAATAGTGGTTCTAATAGTTGTTGCCCTACAAGACGCCACTAGGCGTGATGGCCACTGACTGCTTTGACGGTCGGCGGCTAATGATCAAAAAAGAAGGGTTCAAATGTGCCTTTTTAAACATGATATGTGAACTTTAAATAATGTTTTTAGTTTTTCTATCATTTTATGTTGAAATATCAATTAATTGAGAATGTAACCACAATTTTTATAATGCTAAAGTAGAAAGACTAGCTGTTCACCCCAGAGAATTAAACAAGCATACATTATTTGTATTACTGTAATGTAAATTCATCATTTAAAAAAAAACCAGAGCCAATTGGTGAATTTCATTATGATATTTGAAATAAGCATGTCAAAATCAATAAGAAATGGTATATTTAATTTCTGGTACAAAAAACTTTTGAAAATTTGTTGACTAGTGTTATTATTAGTTTAGCTTGTATGCTTGCTTATCTATCATTATCTCAGTTGAGGTCGACACAAAGTTTTGTTGTTGATTAATAAGTGTCCAAGCAAACCTCGGTTCCGTACGAACTGATTCATTATTAATATAAACTTCCTATAAAGAAGAGTTCATCAGGTCAAAGGACAATCAACAATGCAAGTTGAAGCAATCAAACGTAATCAAAGTAATGTGGGTAAGTCTTCGATTAGAGTCCAATATTTATTACAAGTTGACGCACGAAGACAGTTCACATAGGTATACATTCATATATAGTTCATTAGAAATTACGTGCATAATATTCAGGTCCGTCCGTGTCAATATAATGTGTCAGATGAACGTCATGGCTATGTACATGCGCTGCTGTAGTCAGACAGCCAGAAATGAGCGCATGAGTTCTTGACAGTAACAAATTGAATCATAATACGATTCTCCTTCCATCATTTAATTTACTTAATAAATCTCATACTTTATCTTAATATCTGACCTGACCCTGAGTTCTATATTGAATTCATATATAGGTTATATACTAAACCTCTCCTTGGAAGAAATACAAGACACGACTTCTCTACTTGACGGATAGCGTAAAAAGGGTAATGTAACCAAGTCACCAAGTGTGACCTTCCCAACGCGAATACGTCATAATCTTAGCATATATTTCGCGTTCAGTAGTCCGTAAAATATCGACATATTCTATTAATGTTAGTGACCCCAAACGTTGCGCCCTTCTAACCCCAGCAGACGCAGTCATTTAAAATAACACCGTAACAGATTTCCTGTCCGACGGGGGAAAAAAATCTATTAGATAGATTTTTTTTAAAAACTATTTTAATCAAATTATCAAAAATTTAACAAAACCCGACGTATGGCCTACGACGTTCTATCTAGAACAGTGTCGCGGTCATGTCAGTAATATCTTATAATAAAATCAACGTCATATCATAAATTAACTAAAGAAATGTCACTGTCATTAATTAATTAACTAATTAATTTGATGTCTGTATTGACTAACTACTAATGTGAGGTGTTATTAAAATTATTCTAACTAAGTAAAATTCAAAATAATTAATTATAATATGTACGTATGGTATTAACTAATTAATATCTAATTAAAGAAAATGAGAAGTAGTATCAGTAAAAAAAATAAAAATTGAGAAGCACGGACAATTAAAACTAAATATTAAAGTATACATGAAATTAGTACTGTGTTAAAATGAAGTATAAGGATAGATACCTAATTAAATTAACGCAATCAGAAAGAAAAGAACAGAAGAAATTCATACATTTTAAGTAGACATATGAAATATCATAATCTAATATCTATCACCTTAATAATTAAACTATTTAAAAGGTTTAATTGGTGTGATATTCTTTTGTTTCATCTTTTCTTGGTATATTTTATTTTTTTATTTCATCACACTTCAACTTTATTTTATTATATATTAATTTAATAACTATCAAATTTAACAATATTGGACATGAAGATCCAATCGTCGTTACATCCTATTGACTTGTATGAAAGTTCTTTAAGAAACTAAGTTCATCTTATCCAATTCTGATATGATGATCCAACCGTCGTTAATTCCTTTATTGAAATTTTGAACGTAATTTGAATAAGTCATTTCAGTTTATGTATCATCACAGTATCTGTCCATTCTTTATCAGAAATTTTACCTTTTTACTACCTTGCAATAGAAATGAGTGATACGCAAAATCCAAGTGAAGTCCAAATTTTCAACCGATCTGTAAAACTTAATACTTTGATAACAACAGTTCATTTTGAAATTTCTTCATCGAAGTAGGATGTCCATATGAAGTATTATATATTCTTGCGTAGCATTAATAATGTTCATTTCACATGTAATGCTTGATTAGTCTGTAAATATTTTTATTGAAATACTAATAGTCATTCAGAATCCGTAGGATGTCTTGATAAAGTATCGGCCATTATGTTCTCAGTTCCTGGTATCGACTGTATTTCGAAATCATAGGGTTGCAACGCAATAGCAAATCGTGCAAGCTTTGGGCTTTTATGGTTTGAACGATGTAATGCTGCCACAGATTTCTGATCGGTCTGGATCAGAAATGGTGATCCAAGTAAAACTGTTCCAACTTAGTAATTGCCCATATCACGGCCAGTAACTCTCTGTCCACCGTCGAATATTTAGTTTCCGGTGTTTTTAGCTTGCGTGAGATGTATAATACAGGATGGAGGATATCATCGTGATATTGGAGTAGACAAAACCCGAGGCCGTAATTACTCGCATCTGTACGGAGGACAAACTTTTTAGAAGCATCTGGTAATCTTTAAAATGGTGGGCATGAAAAAAGTTTTAAGATACTTCGAAAGGTTCTGTCACATTCGTCTGTCCAATTTATCCTTAACGGCATGTTCTTCTTTAGCAAAGATGACAAGACAGCCGTGATAGATGACAAGTTAACTTATGCTGTATTGGGCTGAGCATAGTTAATACCAATAACGACATTACTGTTTCTTGTAGGCATGGTAAAAATCAAATAAGACAGAAAACGTGTACACATTTAAAGATGTTAAGAATCAAAAATGTTTTTCGAGAAGAAAAAATCAATAAATCAATCTATATTAGGATAGATGATTAAGAAAGATAAGAAATAATGACTGACAATGCTGAGTCATCAAGAAATAAGACAAAAGGGTGAGCGTACACCATTATCTGCGTGGCGCAGAATCAGGTACTACTTGTAAGTGTAGATGATGGTGACAAAAATAGACACCGTTATCATGCTCGATAACCCAACGAGCGTCACGATTGTTACGAAATGTAACCAAAGCCTGACTATTCTGACCATCGACAGATGGTAGAAGACGAACAAACTTAACGTTTGCTGTAAAATTAAAGAAATTTCTAAGTGCCTGCCAGGTAGTATCCTGCGGCAGATTTCGCACTAACACTGTGCGAGAATACGCACTTTTCCCAATATAAGTAGTATCATTGTCACGAAATTGTGCACAATGATGAAATGTATTCTTTGTCAAAGAATTAACTTTCCCTTTTAACATCGACATTGTCTTTTTATTGGATGATGTATCATCCTGACTGAAGTTAGGATGATACCTATCAGTACCCAAGGTAGTAGGTTTCATGCATGTCGTAGACACGTCATGGCAGGGCAAAGTAAAAACTTTTCCATCATAATTATTTGTGTTAACTTTATTATCACTGTTCCTTTTAAGTCCAGCCTTATTCTTCAACCTATTATTCTTCCTCGTAATGTTTTTGTCAATGTTGACAACGTCAACAGTGTTCTTAGGATCAGTTGTAATCTGATCCTGTCGCCAACATCTATTTTCAGAATTTTCAGTATTATTCTGACGAGGAAAAGTATATGTTCCTCGGTATGATCTTTTCATTTTGTTGGGTTGTGCTGAACTGGTCTTAGCACATGGAGTATATTTAGTATGTCGTGCCACAGATCCATCATCCTCATCAGTTTCCGGGATAGTACTCAGAGTGAAGTTGGAAACTGCTGTGCCACATGTATTCATTTTGTTGGCACGAAGTGTAGCCATCGCAACAACAGCGTTAGCGTTGCTAAAAGATTGCAAATTTTTTTTCTCCCATTCATTAATTTCTTTAAGAGTGCAATCCTTACTGCCGTGGATGCGTCCTACTGTAAGATCAGCTGATGGATTCTGTAACATGCACACCTTGACATTACCTGTAAAAAATGGTGTGTTAACATATACTATGGCAGTGGGGTAGTACTCAATAGTACCCCCGAAGGTCATACAACGGACATAGTCCCCTGTTGCACAGCTAGGATGTACCAAAGACTGCCGAACTCCAATGGTTGTTGATCCAGAATCTCTTAAAACTGAGACCACAGTACCATTTACTAATCCTCTATTGAACATCAGGGTGCCTGTGCCATCGTTCGCTGAAAGACCAACTGCTGTATGAAGGTGTCCACAATTCAGCACAGTTTCTTTGGCCTTCTGAAAAACAGCATTACAATCTTGGCAACTATTTGCCACATTAAAGTTAACAGCACAACATGAAGACGAAGATTGTGACTGATTATTATTATCAGAAACACTAGGGGTCGTACCATCCGTGAGTGCTGCCCCTGCATTGTGATCAAACTGTGATGGTCTACGTGACTGAGACCGATGACGAGAATAATCATTTGAATTATCTCGTTGTCCCCTATTGTAACTGTCATCTCGATGTCTCGAGCCACGATTATTACCATTCCAATTGCTGTTATTTTTGTGGTTATTTGATCTATTATAATTAGTGTTATGTTGACTGTTGTTGTAGCTTGACTGAGGTGAATAATTCCTATTCCGTGATCTACCTCTGTTCAAATCATTTTTATTGTTGAAATTATTATTATGTCCTTTCTGAAAATTAACATTGTAATTTCCCTTGAACCTACTTCTATCTACACTGTGAGTTCTTGGTTTGTTATTGCTATAGTATGCCATATTGGATGCCACAGGTAGAGGTTCCCTTATCAAAGAGTTAGAAATGTTCGCATTCGGATGCGCATTACAATAGTTCAATGAAATTTTTTCTAACTCGTCAATGGTAGCTGGCTTTCGTTCTTGCAAATATGCGAAGAACGGTGGGCTGACAGAGGATAATACCTTATCCCGTAGCAACAAATCAACTAATTTGTCATAGGATTTGTTGACATCTGCCAGTTCAAGCCATCTATTAAATGTATTGCGAATGTTCGCAATAAACCCTGCAAAGTCTTTAGGAGATTCAGGTAGGATATTTTTAAATTATAACCTACAATTTTCTTCATCCAAATGAAACCTCCGTAAAAGTGAGGTTTTAATAGCATCATAGTTATTAGCTATTGTTGGGTCAGCATTCAAAGATGCCGTCAATGGTTCCCCATCTAAAAATTCATTTAACTTAAGTACCCATGTATCCTTAGGCAAGTGATTTGTTTTGCATGTCTGTTCAAATCTTGATAAAAATGATGATAAATCGTCAAATTTTAATTTAAAATGGGGTAATTTAAAGTTGTAAAAATGTTTGTTTTGGTTGGATGAAGACCCATTTTGTGCGTTATCATTCTGGGTTGCAGCAGCACTTTGTGCCTGAAATCTTGCTGTTTCATTCTGAAGACGGGCCATTTCCAATTCGTCTCTCCTTTTTTTTCTTCTTCTTGTCGACGTTCCTCCCTTTCCTGTCTAGCAATTTCTCTTTGTCTATTTTCTTTTTCTATTTCTTTCATCTCCTGTCGTGCTCTCCTGTCTTCTTCTTCTTGTCGACGTTCTTCCTCTTCTTTTTTAAAAATTGCTATCCGTTCTGCTTCTTCTTTTTTTAGTGTAGCTTTCCTTCTCTCTTCTTTTTCCTCCTGTTCCGCTAATTCTGCTATAACCAAATATAATATCCTCTTAATAATTTGTTGTAAATTCAACAACTATTCAATATTTTTTATACTAATATTTAGGTAATCAATGCCATAAATAGTTATGATATTTATTTATTTAGGATGCCGAATTTATATCATCACCTAATATCACTATTAAATAATTATGGTCATTATTCCTCCATAATTATAGTAATCAACTAAAGATAAGTGTTAAGTCAACACTGTAGTACTTTGAAAGTGTACAAATTACTATATTATAGATATAGTTTTTCAATTCAACACCTATCCATTGTGTGAATACAAGAAAATAATTCAATAAATTATTTCAATTTAATATTTACTTGTAATTATCAAGTTATGACTTTATGCCTTATTCATCATCTATAAAATGCTTTATTAAAGTCTTGGACTACTACTGCAGCTTTATAATATAGACGAAGTCCATATCATTTTCAGAAAAATTTAATTAAATTAATTTAATATCTTATTATTGATCAAATTATCATACTATAAACATATTATTAATGTATGAAATACACAGAAACAATACAATTCATCAAACAAGGTTTTACAAAACAGTATCACATCACAAAGTTACAATTTCAGACTAAAAATGAATATACCAAAACAAGCAGGATAATCGGAAGTAAGAAGGTCAAGGTTGAAATCAAATTCAGAATGAACCTGCGTACACAAGAAATAATGACGTATACATGGACTCATAGACAAACGTTAAAATATATATATTCATAAATAAAAGATAGTCAGGTAAGAATTAACAATTGATAGCACGAACAAATGACAAAACTGAATAAAAATAAAACTTAGTACAGCGAAAATACAACGAGTATCACGTAACCTTACAACTAACAAATAATATTCGACTTAATTCGGGGACGAACGAAGTCAGCCGCAACCGTTAGCGGATTCTTCGTCAGCCGAAGATAGTCAAACTGTTTCCTATCGAACGATGCTAGATTCTACGGTCTGCGAAGCGACGTTGTAGACGTATCTAGCATTCCCAACCAACCTCCCACTACATGTAAAAAGACAGAAACAACATTTAACATTTAGCATGGTAAAAATGAACATGGCGTGAAGTCGGACAAATAGGACTAACTTATTGTAACGTTCAAATAAGTTACTTATCTTTTTGCCTCGATGGATTCATACAATGCTTGCTTCGCCAACGGACAGTAGAACCTATATTTCATGACCATGCTGATTGAATCTAGTTTCCAATGCACAGATTGTGTTTCTAAATACTTTTCTAGAAAGACGCCGAAAGGCGGCTGCCATCGCTACAGATGATTCATCCTGTTGTCAAGGGTGTGTGACGTCATCGGTGTAGATACAAAAAGTGTCCATTTCGCTCGAAGGAAATTTATTTCTTTCAACTTAATAATCTTTGTGTATTTTGACAATTAAATTCCAGTTCCACATCACATTGGCCACCATTGTTGCGTGGGTGTCGCTGGTGTTGGGGTGTCCTTCGCTCGATTATTATTAGTTTAGCTTGTATGCTTGCTTATCTATCATTATCTCAGTTGAGGCCGACACAAAGTTTTGTTGTTGATTAATAAGTGTCCAAGCAAACCTCGGTTCCGTACGAACTGATTCATTATTAATATAAACTTCCTATAAAGAAGAGTTCATCAGGTCAAAGGACAATCAACAATGCAAGTTGAAGCAATCAAACGTAATCAAAGTAATGTGGGTAAGTCTTCGATTAGAGTCCAATATTTATTACAAGTTGACGCACGAAGACAGTTCACATAGGTATACATTCATATATAGTTCATTAGAAATTACGTGCATAATATTCAGGTCCGTCCGTGTCAATATAATGTGTCAGATGAACGTCATGGCTATGTACATGCGCTGCTGTAGTCAGACAGCCAGAAATGAGCGCATGAGTTCTTGACAGTAACAAATTGAATCATAATACGATTCTCCTTCCATCATTTAATTTACTTAATAAATCTCATACTTTATCTTAATATCTGAACTGACCCTGAGTTCTATATTGAATTCATATATAGGTTATATACTAAACCTCTCCTTGGAAGAAATACAAAACACGACTTCTCTGCTTGACGGATAGCGTAAAAAGGGTAATGGTACCAAGTCACCAAGCGGGACCTTCCCAACGCGAATCCGTCATAATCTTAGCATATATTTCGCGTTCAGTAGTCCGTAAAATATCGACATATTCTATTAATGTTAGTGACCCCAAACGTTGCGCACTTCTAACCCCAGCAGACGCCGTCATTTAAAATAACACCGTAACAGGCATACAACGAAGAATAACAGTTTGGTTTTTGAGGGAACAGCGGAACAAGAGAAGCAATATTTTGCATAATAATATTAGTAGAAAAATATATAAAGGTCAAAAAACCGTTTTAATATCCCTTTTTTAATTAAGGTGTTTGCTACTTATCCTTGTAGCACGGCTCTTTCAACCATGTACCATACACATGGAGCTGTTGGTTATATCAGAACGCATTTGATTCATTGTGATATTTTCTTGTTTGTATTTATTCTATGCTTTATGCTGTATTATTTCTCTCGTAGGTATTTTTACATTTTAGTTATAGTTTATACAGAAGTATTGCCAGAAAAATAATTCTCTATACTAGTATGCATTTAACATTGATTAGAGGTCAATTTATAGTCAGTCCGTATTTATCTGCTGGGAAATCTATCACTGTAAACTACTAACTAGTCACTCATAGAAGCAAATAATATTAAAAACTGTATGTCCAGAGGAAGATTGGTATCTCCTCTATCTATTAACAGTGGTTTCAGTACAATATAGTGTTGCCTTCTCCAGCAAGGCAAGCCTGGATGCGGCGAGGCATACTTCCCACAAATGTTTGTAGGTAATTGAGAGTCGTCAGACTGTCCCAGTATTTTTCAGCTACCTTCTTCAATTGTTCAACGTCTCTGAGTCCCCTCTTTTTTAAATGATACTTGAGTAGTGCCCAAACGTTTTCAATTGGGTTTTGATCGGGACTGTTGCTGGGCCACTTCAGCACTATCACATTCTTCTCTTGCAGCCATGCTTTGGGGGTATGAGCTGTATGATTTGGGTCATTGTCATGTTGAAATGTGCACCCATCGGGGTACATGACCTGCATAAATGGCAGAAGGTGTCCCTCTAGTATGTCGATGTACCTTTCTTTCGTGAGAATTCCTGTGAAAACACACAGTGGGGTGGCACCTCTTGCTGACACCCCTCCCCAAAGATGGAATTTCTAGGTATGTTTCGGTCGCTGGTACACAGGCGTTACAGAGCCTTTCGTCCAAATATTTATTTGAGCAGGATAAGACCAAAGAGAACATTCATCTGAAAAAATCACATTGTCCCATGACAAATTTTGGTGTTCGTGGCACCAGTTCAAGCGCATCTGTTTGTGAGTCTCTGTGAGCAATGGTGACGAAATTACCCGCTTTTTTGTGTAATTCATCCTGTGTAGCTCCCGGTTGACAATAGCATTAGATACCTCTGGGCTTCCCAAGTCGATCATGCCCTGCCGTATGTTTTCTACACTCTTCATTGGCCCAGCCCGAACGATTTGGGCGAGACACCGATGGTCCTTTGTGACCAAAATTCTTGGCCTCCCACTACCTTCTTTTCGCTCGATTCCATTACCTGCTTTTAATTTACTCACAACTCTGTAGACAGTCCGCTCAGGAATGTTCAAGGTTTTAGAAATGTTGGAACATGTTTGATTTCCTTCATTCCAAAGCTGTGAAATTAACATACACTTTGACTTTGTATCCATTTTCTGCCACTAGCATTAGAAATTGTCGTCTGCTCTTATATCAAGGGACGTTACTCTACGCTAATTTTTTTTTAACTTTTGGTAGTGTTTGCTCACTTAAGTGGAGTGCAAATTTAGGGCAGAACATGCATATTTAATTAGATTTCAGCTTATTTAGCTGAGCAATATGACTGCCATTTTTTTGCAAAGTACTGTATATATATATATATATATATATATATATATATATATATATATATATATATATATATATATATATATATATATATATATATATATATATATATATATATATATATATATATACGAGTATATATATGTGAGGGTATTAACTTTTGTTTTTGTAATATAGTGTTTTAGTAACTTTTGTATTTCTGGTGCGGTCTTAATGCCTATAAGATTTTCTTCACTCATTAGTATCGATTGCACGTCCCTTTATACGCCGTCATGACCGCGTTACCCACTGCGCGCAAACACGACCGCTTCGCGCCTTTTTGTGACGTCTGCTCACGGACGAACCTTGAGTGTTCTTTGTTATCATTGCTGGAAGTGAAGCGGACGTACTAGAACTAGGGAAGCACGTAAACAGCATTAGTCGTGAATATGGATTGGGCATCAACGCTGGGAAAAACCAAAACTATAATAACACTGGCTAACAAAAAAAAATTTTTTTTTTCTTTCTCTAACATGTCTATGTTTTTCTGGTCAATTTTAATGCGCTGTTTTTAAATCTGCAAACCGTTTTTCTCTATCAGGTCAGGATCTCTAGAAATACGCAATTGAAGTTTTTTAACAACACATACAGTATTACATCATCATTTGTACAAGAAGTATAACAGTTATGTAGGCTTGAATTTCTTTGCAGTCGACTTTCGTCGGTGAATGGCATGTGGTACATCGCGATGAAGCATCTAACAATAATCGGCAAGCATGGTCACACTCCACCGTCCTTGATAACGTGACTCCATTACGGCGATATCTTGATGGAATCATTCTCCATGTTCATCGCTGACTTCGCCAAAGTTGTCAGGGAAAAAGTCAAGATGCAAATCGAGCAAATGGATTTTGAGGGACATGTTACAGCCCATAATTCTGTATGCATCTATGCACTGCTTAACAATATGCACATAGTCGACAGATTTGTGATTTCCCAGAACGTTATCGACGATCGATTTGAATGCCATCCATGCGCGAAGTTCACTACCATGTAACAAGTTCCCAAATTGTTTGTCTGCAATAATTTTCCTAATCTGAGGTCCTACAAAGATACCTTCCTTTATCTTTGCATCGCTAATGTGCGGAAACTTTTCTCGAAGATAAGTGAAAGCTTTGCTCGTTTTATCTAACGCTTTTACGAAATTCTTCATGAGCCCCAACTTTATATGTAACGGTGGTAAAATGATGCTGTCTTTGTTAACTACTGGCTCGTGTATTACATTTTTATGCCCGAGCTGCATACGATCCCTGATAGGCCACACCTTTCTTGCATAATGTTCCTGTCTGTTGCGGCTGTCCCATTCACATAGGAAGCAACAAAATTTAGTATACCCAGTCTGCATGCCCGTGAGAATTGCAATGACCTTTAGGTCTCCACAAATCCGCCATTGGTAGTCATTGTACTTTATTTTTGCCAAAAGTATAGCCATATTGTCATAAGTTTCTTTCATATGAACAGAGTAGGCGACTGGAATTGAGGAAAATAAATTTCCATTATGCAATAACACGGCTTTTAGACTAGTCTTGGAAGAGTCGATGAAAAGTCGCCATTCGTTGACTAAGTGCTCATGACCGAGGTGCACCATTAGACCTTTTACATCTTTGCAATAGCAAATGTCATCATCCATCTCAAAGTATTGAACAAGTTCTCTGTGTCTATGACGAAATTTAGATATCGGAGTATTGGGCGCTAAAAGATTCCATTCTTTGAGTCGCGAACCGAGTAATTCCGCTTGTCCTTTGGTGAGAGCGAGATCACGTATTAGATCTGAAAGTTCTGAATGGTTAATTAAGTGAACACCATCATTCACCGGTATATAATCCGAGTCAGAATTAGTTTCTAAAGCAGGTAAACTATCACTTTCTGATGGTTCATTCACGTCCAACGGATATTGTTCTGGTGGAACTGGGATCAGACACGTGATTGGATCATGAGGCACTGGTTTCAAAACCGATTCAATATTTGGATAAACCACAGACTTTCTAGTTTTAAAAGTGAAACCATAGATATTTGTCAAGCAGAAGTAACAATCAGTAGTGTGATTTGTCGGTTCACGCCATATTACTGGCACTCCAAAAGGCATCGACTTATGCTTCGGCGATTTTCGTAACCAACATGCCAATGTATTTGCACAAGTCGAACAAACTGCATTTGGCTTCCAAGATTTATTTGCATCATCAACTTTCGAATCGAAATAAAGTTCATATGCTTTCTTTAGCAATGGTGTAAAGTTTTTCTGGTGAACACGATCGGTAAAATATCCGCACACGTAACAGAACAGATCAGCCGAATTTCTACAACTTCTAGAAGCCATATTTCACTTAGAATTATTTCAAAATACAGTAACTATTTGAAATATAACGCAACATATGTCATGCATCTTTTAGCAGTATAAAAAGTAGAATTATTTTGCATTTTATTAATTTTTAAAAAGTTATATAGTAAAAATGAAACGGAGCAAATAACGGTTTCCCAAAAATATATTTATTCACAAATATCTTAAGAACCCGACGTGATAGAGATAAACGGATTTCAAATTTGAAATCAGCGCAAGAAACTGACCTAAGAACACTTATTCTTATATAAGAAAGAAAAATGTTGTTTGTCAGTGTAATTAGCCAAACAGACGATAAACCAACTTTAAGGCAGAGAATACATTGGAAAATGCTAGAACAAGTCAAGATTTTCTTACATGTTAGACATACAACAACAGAAAAATGGCAGAATTGAAACAGAAACTAAGATGAGAATGGAAATAACCAAAGCTACATTCAACAACATTAGACAATTACTGACACCTAACAATCAACTTAAAAATTAAAACTGGGAATCATCAAATGTTATATATTTTTATTCTTCATTACTCTATGGTGCAGCAATAAGATGTGGGTGTATGTCACGAATGGAGAAGAAAAGAAATAAAGAGATCATTGAAAATGCAGAAATAATAAATAAAAATGCAGAAAAAAAGACATTAAAACATAGCCAGAGAAAATATAGAACTAAGGATAGCTTAAAAGTATATACTGATAGATCAAAAACAGAAAATGAAAAACTTGGAATAGGAATATACATTTACTGGAAGCTGAAGAAACATTTTAGTGTAACTGAAAACACACCTATATTCAGAGCAGAAATTCTGGCAATAGCAAAAGCACTAGAAATAATTACCAACAAGGCGCCCCCTCCCCCCCCCAAAAAAAAACAACAACTAAGTCTTAACCAATTCACTGTCAGCTCTTCAAGCACTAAGAGCGGTATATGATTATGAATGTAGCCGACCAGATATAGCAGAAGAAATATTCCAACTCAGTACACACCTAAATAATAGGGCTTCACTGTATTGTTAGGATGGATACCCTCCCACGTGGGAATAGAAGGAAACGAGGTGGCCGACAAGGAAGCAAAAACAGGAAGAAGCAGTCAAAACCACATAAACTTAGGGTTAGGCACAACAGAGATCAAAATTATTATTAAATAAATTATAACAACGGAATCGACAGAAAACTGGAAACTAAAGCCAGACAGGCAGACACGCCTATAAACTGCAAAAAGATCAAATACGGACATGTTTAGATATCTGGATCAGCGGTTCTCAACCATTTTTGTGTTGCTAATGGCCCTCTTCTGAGCCTCATTTATCTTTGTGCGCCCCCCCCCCCCCCCTCATAGTCGCTGTTAGCTAGAAATAAAGGTAGTTTACTATCATCCTGTACCCCCTAGAAATATGGTATGACCACTGGTGAGGAGCCATATAGCCCACGTTGAGAACCACTGATTTAGAGAGCCAAAATATCACGCAATAGACCACGTTACTAGGCTTCAACTAGGAACAGGTGTTTCATGGTGGAGGAACCCTATTGTGTAACATGTCTGGAGAAGAATACCATAGCATATTATGTGCTAACACGCAAACAATTTGAACAGCACAGAAAAACACTCATGGAATACTTGAAAACACAAAACTCGCCATCACAATCAGTAGAAACTGTTCTAAAAATTGACCTACCTAGAGAGCTTCACAACATAATACAATTTCATATTACTGTGATAGGGTGGGCGAGATGATGATGATGCTGTGGTGATATGTGATCACTTACTTGCACACTCGCAACCGACCCGATCAACAATAAAACTCTGATTCTAAGGCAGAGGCTGTATGTATTTATACAACCCTGTCAGTGACTCTAACCCACAAAGCAAACATTAAACAAATAAAACAAAGCAAACAAAGCAAAACACCCAGGCAGTGCTCAATTGCTAATGTGTCATGTCTTTGTTCATCTTCTACCCACACAGAGTGCACCTAACTTCGTTTGTTCTCTCTGGGCGGCTCTTGCAAAATAGGCCTTTTCGAAGGCTCAACCTCTCTTTATAGGCCCTTGGGCTATTCGCTCAACTTAAGTGCGCGCCGCGTAGTAACTGGCCACGCAAATAACACACTACTATTTATGCTCTAGAAGGACTGAAAACAAATATACAACACAACTATTTCTAGGCTTTATTGTGGCCCAGTAATATATCTTCCTCTTGAAGATGTGGTAGAGAGGCACTGAACCACGAAGACAATGGTGATAAAAAGATGGCGCCAAAGATGGCGCTGTTACATGCCAAAGATGGCGCTGTTACATATTCCCCGCCTGATTTTGTTGTCGTCCCGACAACAGCACTACCTCTGGCGCTTCACTTGTAATCTCTCAGTTCGTTGTTGCTGCGCCTGATCCTTTCTGAGCTGCGATGCATTGGGCTCAGATTCTGTAATCGGTACAACCCGACTGGGGACCCTCTTGGTCGTCATGTTCCTAGTTGTACGTTGCTGTGCTGGCAGTTGCTGTGGTCTGGAAGATTCGTCTACTTGTGCAGCTTCGTTGCTGACGTGTGACTTCTTCTTGTCAGTGCATGCAACTGTCGACTTTGTAGGGGGATCGCTCCTGACGTGTTTCCTACTCATTTTGTGTGGACGGTGGCTGACATTTCCCACAATCTGCTTTAGATGAGTTTCCTCTTCTGAACATTGATGTGCATTCCCTTTTATCTGCTTAGGACGAGTTTCGTCTCCTAAACGACGACCAATTTTCTCGGCGCCTTTAGTGTGACAGTTGTCATGGCCATCTCTTGGCTTGCACCCTAAATGCAACCTAGTTGTGGCAGTACGTCTGGGGAAAGAGCTCCTTGAGGGACAGGCGGCTATCAAATGTTCTGTAGACTTGCATCTAAAGCATCGTTTCCGAAGCGGGCCTTGAGGGCACTTGGCTGCCATATGGTCTGACAGATCTCCGCAAATTGTAGCATCTTATCTTTGTAGGCTTTCTCTGTGCCATGGGACGCCTCCTATTACCCTTACACTTTTGGCAGCCAATGCCGCATACAAAGACCGCTTCAATGCCCTGGACAGATGGTTTGCTGTCAAGTGCTACTCGTTCATTCCTTGCCAGACTCTTGAATTTCTTTCTGGAGATCTTGGTCTGATGTACGAATACATCAATACCTCCATCATCTGGCGTAATAAACCCCCATCCCCTGCGGACACTACCACTTGCAAACCCCTTGTCGCCTTGTTGGTGCAACTGCGTTTGTTAGTACTGTCAGCGTACAGCTTTCCTTGACAACAGCCTGACTCTCACATACACGAAGGTCTAGTTGAGGTTCCTGTTCATACATCTCCTCGTCCTGCTTTGGCTGTTTCCGTGGTTGGCATCGAGCTCTCTTTCTCTGCACCTCCTATTTTGCTGGTAAACTGGTCTGTGATAGCTGTGCTAGCTAGAGATACTTCTGCTTTGGGTGCCTCCTCTTCATTCTGAGCTTCTGCCCTTGCTATCTGCACTAGTGTCTCTGGCTTTTTGACTTCACAGAAAACAGCACATTCTTTAGGCCCCTGACTCACAGCCTGGAAATTCCTAGTCACCTCATTGACTAGTCGTTGCTCACTGTGGGCTTCTTCCACTATTTTGAGTAATTGCTTAGGACTGGCCTAGGCTCCGCCACGTATCCGTAATTCCCTAGACACCATGGTGTAACATTATTCCAGATAACGTCTACCTTATCTTCTGCAGAAAAGGGCGCTACCTTCCACACGGCCTCTACGTCTTTCACGAACTCTTGCCAAGTGGGACTTGCCCTTCCACCAAATGGCCTTACCTCCGGCACCTTAACGTATACTACCTTCACAGGCGCATTGCTCTGGCCCTCCCTTTGCACTACTAGTGTTGGATCTGCATCCTCGCACTCCCCTCTGCTCGGAACACGTATACTCCTTGAAGCCATCTTGGTGCAAGACCGCACTCCTGGGTGTTTACAATATTTGTTAGTTTGCTGTTTGCTCGGTGTCACTGTCTGCCTATCCTGCCGACGACGCCGATTGTGATAGGGTGGGAGAGATGATGATGATGCTGTGGTGATATGTGATCACTTACTTGCATACTCGCAACCGACCCGATCAACAATAAAACTCTGATTCTAAGGCAGGGGCTGTATTTATTTATACAACCCTGTCAGTGACCCTAACCCATAAAGCAAACATTAAACAAATAAAACAAAGCAAACAAAACAAAACACCCAGCCAGTGCTCAATTGCTAATGTGTCATATCTTTGTTCATCTTCTACCCACACAGGGCGCGCCTAACTTCGTTTGTTCTCTCTGGGCGGATCTTGCAAAATAGGCCTTTTCGCAGGCTCAATCTCTCTTTATATAGGCCCTAGGGCTAATCGCTCAACTTAATTGCGTGCCACGTAGTAATTGGCCACGCAAATAACACACTACTATTTATGCTCTAGAAGGACCGAAAACAAATATACAACACAACTATTTCTATGCTTTACTGTGGCCTAGTAATATATCTTCCTCTTGAAGATGTGGTAGAAAGGCACTGAACCACGGAGACAATGGTGATAATAAGATGGCGCCAAAGATTGCGCTGTTACATGCCTAAGATGGCGCTGTTACATTACCAAACCAAGAACCAACTTATAACAACCAGAATTAAGGAGAATGACAAGGAAAAAATAAAAACACAAAAAAAAAATGTGTTAATGTCCATACAATATCAGTACAAGAATTTTTTTTTAAAATTACCAATTCAAAACCAAACAAACGTCCTGTGGATACATTTAAAAGAATGTCAATAGCGAGAGAGAGCAATGTAGTATCATGGAAGAGGATACATTACAAACACCATAGATATTAACAATGCCAAAACAGACGGCAGATAAATCTCCACCTGGAAGAGCCAACACACAAGAAAAACAACAAGATAATACGCTATATAGAATGAAGAACACTATGTACCCTAATTATAACCCATTTAGGTTTAACCGGTTATCCTGTGCACACGACAAACACCAGTTTTCAAGTGCATGGTTCAAAAACAAAATCAAACCAATCATTGAAAATTTATGAATCAAAAGAAAATTACTGAAAAAAATCAAATCTTGAATGCTAAACAATTTTTATCATAATAGAAGACGTAACACCTTGCTGAAGAAGATCTGGAAAAACATCTTAGAATGACATATTCAGACGGTCACAAAAAAATGAGCCTTTCAACATGGCAGCCTTAAATGGCCTAGTAAACCAAGAGCTGAATTCAACACCACGCCCCCCAACAGTGCAAGAAAACTAATCATTGTCCGTAAAGCACGGTGCAAGTCAGCTCCAGGTCCTAATGATGTCCCATATGTTGTATATAAGAGATGTTCTGGAGTGCTCAAACGACTGCTGCGTTTGCTGAAAAACGAGTGGAGACACCAGCTCGTAAGAAAAGAATGGAAAAAGGCAAATGGAGTCTGCATCCCAGAGGAACAAAATTCCACAGACATCAGTCAGTTCAGGCCAATCTCATTACTGAATGTGAAAGGGATAATATTCTTCTCAGTATCTCACCACGTACCACGTGGAGAATGGGTACGTTGACCATCCAGAAAGGAGGTATCCCAGAAACCCCAGGGTGTTTGGAGCGTGCCACAATCATCTGGGATGCAAATCAAAAGGTAAAGTCTGACATAACAAATCTCCATGTAACCTAGTTGGATCTAGCTAATGCGTATCGATCAGTTCCAAACCAGATGCTAAGTTATCGTCTCCCTTGGATCAAAACCAAAGAATCCCTACTGTCGTTTTATACTTTAAATTTTGGCAATCGTCGGACCAATCACTGCAGAGCACGGGGGCAATCCACTGACAATTACAACTATTTTAAAAAAACAGGAAATAAAAATTAAACAAATATTAAAGGATATTATTACAGTGTGCTCAGATGGATCCAAGGGAAACGATAACAACTTGGGGATAGGAATTTATGTTCTCCCGTGGCAAATGGTGAAAGGATATAGTATAACAGATAAAGAAATCCATTAGCTCTTATCTATTAGCTCTGTTATTTCAGGACGAATATTAAAGGCTTTCCAAGGTATAAATAAAGGAATAATGAATGTCAGTGCTTCCATTTCCTAAACCAACGTATGACCATCCATATCTGCTATATATATAGGCTTGACGAGTTATCTGTCCTCGTTGTGTTTGACGAGTTATCTGTCCTCGTTGTGTTTGACGTATTTGATTTAATCCCCAATCTGCACCCTGTTTTTGTAATTCCATCTTTGAAATTTATTGACATTTCACATTACTGACATTTATTTACATTTCACATTACTGACATTTATTGACATTTCACATTACTGACATTTATTGACATTTCACATTACTGACATTTATTGACATTTCACATTACTGACATTTATTGACATTTCACATTACGGACATTTATTGACATTTCACATTACTGAAATTCACTAAATTCGAACATTACTAACGTCAGGAACGAGATCTTTTCTTTGAAGTGAAGTTAACTTTCAGTAAAATATAATTTTGTGTAAATTTTCCTCTGATCGACTTGCATGAAGTAGATTGTCTAGTAGAGATAAAAGTTTTATAACATATAAGGAAGGGAAACCCGAGGCCTGAGTGTAAACGGTAAATTAATATGAAACAAACATAAAGGTATGTTTTCAGGCACTCGTAAGAAATAAAGAAGTAGAACACTAGACAACAGAAAAACAACAGACATGAGGGGCTTACCCAGGATTTGAACATTGGACCTTCCGTGCGACAACCCTAGCTCAGTGGTCTATGGTTATATCCCGAGATGAGGTGGGATTTTTTTTAGGCTGCAAACGGCTCCTGGGTCGACCCAGCCTCAACTGTGTACCAGAACAACTTCTGGGAAGGTTAAGGCGGCCGGCGTGATGCTGACCACATCACCTCTAGTGTGCCGATGGTCAAGAAAATATGGGCCTAACACCATATTCCCAATAAGCCTCAATGGGCGTGTAACAGGATCCTTTTTCCTTTTTTTCCCTAAGACCCTTTAACGTTGCAATGATTGTGTTATAGTCTTACATGTAAGGGTAACGATTAAAATATATCAAACTGTAGCACTTTTCTTTACTCAAATGTTTTTTAATTCACTCCTATGTGATTAGAATAAAGGGAAACTGTGTAGGTAGATAAATAGCT
This sequence comes from Oreohelix idahoensis, assembly GCA_024509875.1. Lineage (NCBI taxonomy): Eukaryota > Metazoa > Mollusca > Gastropoda > Stylommatophora > Oreohelicidae > Oreohelix > Oreohelix idahoensis. The sequence continues at coordinate 105,820 of JAMPIV010009230.1, forward strand.
ACGTTTGCAATGTACTGTGACAGTGCCATCTTGTCATAGTCTGTCGTTCCCATCGCCATCATGTCATCACCACGGTCTCCGTGGTTCCGTGTCTTTCTACCACATTTTCAAGAGGAAGATATATTACTAGGCCACAATAAAGCCTAGAAATAGTTGTGTGTTATATTTGTGTTTTCGCTCTTTCTAGAGCATTCTATCGTGCGTGTTATTTGTGTGGCCCAATTGCTACGCGCGCGCACTGAGTTAAGTAATTAGCCCTTAGCGGCCTATATAAAGAAGGCGATGGCCAGCAGATCCAAAGGTGATAGTGGGCACCTAGGTGCAGGAGTTGTAATACCGCAGTGGGGAATTAAAAAGAGCTACAGTGTAACTGAAGGGGCTTCGATTTTTACCGCAGAGATGGTAGCAATTCTGAAACGCCTAGAAATAATCGAAGATAACCCACCAGAAGCTGTTACGATATTTACAGACTCACTATCATCACTACAAGTACTAGAACACCCAGGTAAATGTAGCCGGCCAGACATAAAGGAAGAAATTCTAGCAATTAATACATCACTAGGGAACAGAGGATGTAGTGTGAGGCTAGTGTGGGTCCCAGCACACATAGGTATGTGACCGTGCTGGTGTTGGTCCCTGTCCAATCCTATATAGGTGGCTGAGGCAGGCCTAGTTATCTATTATTTACTTTGTTTCTTTCCTCCAAGTGAGATTGTTTCTCTTACTGGCCCCCTTGTTCCGCCAGAGATGATAGTTCTTGGATGAGAATAGGTTCGTCTTTTGTTCAACCCAGACCACGTTCTTCCCTCCTTGGTGTTGTCTAGCGACTGATGCGTATAGGGGGTTCTATTATTTCTATCTTTCCTAATACTCAATTCTAATATCTCTCCATTCCTTAATCTCTTCTCACATCAAAGCAACTGGAGCGATGTGATTCAACTTCAAAAAGCAACTTTTATTTACATAAGATAATGCATGATCATCCAACATAATTCATCAGCTACAGTTCACAATTTCAATGTCCTCAAGTCTTCCGCTTGATTCAAACACACCTCTCAAAGCATAGTTATATATATAGTTTCTCCTGTAGCCTCTTGCATATTTCATTATACCCCTGGCCTACCAAATTCCTTCTCAAGTTCTACTATTTTTCTCATTTATTTTCTACAACAGTTCTTCTAAATCCTTGGAGTCATGTTCTCACCCAATCTCAACCTAGTTAGGTTTAACTCCTTTAAATGCAGCATATAAAATTCAATAGCTACACCTGAAATAATCAATCAATGTCCAATACCAAAATGGCTTCCACCATACTTACTCTAGTATGAGAGAGCGCATGATATGTTTCGTGAATGTCAGACTCACTTGTGGTGGCGTCTTCATACTTACTCTTATATGAGAGAGCGCTTAATATGTTTCATAAATGTCAGTGCTGTGAACCCTTAGTTCGATACAGTCTCGTTTAATGGCAATGCCTCATCTTCTTGGTATGACAGCCCATCCTGACTATCTGATAATAAAAGTTATTTACTTGTTAAGCTTTAATATTTCCCTTGTTTCAATATTATCTTCTGTAGCTCGCTCCCTTGAATGCGAGCGTCGTTAGCTTGCGACAAATTTGCTGAAAGTCAAGAAAATAGTTCAAAGTTTGCTCTTACCATTTTAAACGAAGTCCAGCACCTATCACTGTCCTACTAACACCACCTATAAGCTAAATCCTACGGTTGATCACACAATTAATTATTAATCAATTCTAAATGTTCTCCTGAATTCCTATTTCTAAGCAATTCTAAATCTAGCTATTTCTGTAGCCCTTCTGCATACCGCAGGTTTCACATTTCTTGAGAGCTCAGCAAAACTTGACTTGCTCCGTCAACTTCTCTGGTAGGACTGATCTCCAATCGTCCTTCAATTTCCTATCTGATGGTCCAAAGTTGTTTTAGTTAATACGATTGGTCCGTTGTTCAGTTCACTCACCTATCGGCACGCTTAATTCTAAGCTGTCAGCTCCGTGAACTGTGCTACATAACTGTTTACCTCTAGTCACTATTTTCACGTGCGTTTTACTCTGCTCTGTGTTCTCTTAACTCACTAAACCTGTAAAGGGCGCTAATATTCGTAGTTATTCCCCTTAGTGATTTTTACCTTAGTTTCATTAATCCTTCTATATCTCTATTAAAACTGGTCTAATATGCAAATTTGGTAAACTCTAATGATATATACTTAGATTACTTTAAGGCCTAAAAACGTTCCCTCCCTTACAAAAAACACTACATTTACATTCTTTTATCTCCCATGTTAAGAACAAATAAGTTATCACTTAGATTATTCTGATTTTCTAACCCATTTTTATATACTCTTTCATTTTGTTAACACCAAATAACTGTTCGACTGACTTAAACTGCAGCGTATTTTACGCTGTACAACCCAATGCCTAGTATCCTGGCTTTTGGCTGGGATCATGTGTCTACACACGGGAAACAGTAGTGACATTCATGTCATGAGGTACCTAGTGTGAGAACACAGAGGATCACTACAATGACACATGTTGTCATTGGATCTTCTTGTGTTGGGACATGTGGTCTTGACCAGGGCTGGGTATGGGTGGGGCAAATGCAACCTCATGCGAGGAAAAAATATGCAACCTCATGCGAGGAAAAAAAAAAAAAAGACAGGTATGCCAAGAATGGAAGAATAAGTAAATACAATATAAGAGCAGGACTGGGAAGGTCGGAGATAACGAGCCAAGTGAAGATAACTATAAAAGAGGAATGGAAGACAACATGGAAGAAAAGTAGAAAAGGCAGACACACATTCAAACTGCTGAAAGAACCAACGAGGACGTGCCTGGTCAGAGAAGAATTAAAGATACAATCAAACAAAAAACTGTGGCGTCTCCGTCTCGGTGCAGCATACTTTATGATAGAAGAACCACACTGCCTGGAATGTCAGGAAGAGAATGACATAGACCTCTACCTGATCCAATGTAAAAAGTATGAACAACAAAGGCTTGAATTAAAAACTTACTATAGAAATCACAATATAGACTTGACAGGTGATAAGGTTTTAAGTATAGATGCCCCAAGAGAGGCCCAATCAATACTCAAAAGATATATACATAAAACAAAGGAAAACATATAAGGTTAGTTACAAAAAAAAAAAATAAAAAGGAAACAAAAACTTACTAACTACTCATAGGACAAGGAAAGACAACAAAAAATTAAATAAAAAACAAAACAAAAACAACTCAAAAAGAACAAATACTAACACAAAGTAAAACCAAGTGTAAAGGACAATAGTTATCAAGAAACAATACAAAAGAGAAAATAAAATGGACAAATACTAATATAAATTAAAATCAGCAACTGCTAAAGACAATAGCTATTTAAATTGAATACAAAATTAAAAAATAAAATGACACTAAATACCCCAATTATAACCAAATGTCAGGTTGAACAGGGTAGACCAAGATGGAACGACAAGAGGCAATAATGGTCAGCTGTTAAGTGCCCGCTCTCCACCCATCAACTCATCAAAACAACAACAACAGCAGATGCATTTTAAGAGATGCCCAATCAATACTTAAAAGATATATACATAAAACAAACAAAAAAGCATATCAGGTTCGTACTTCAGAAAATACATTCAACTAAATAGAAATTAAGCAACAAGAACTAACAAATCATTAACAAAACAAACAAACAAAACACAAAATTAAAAAAAAAAACTTACTAACTACCCATAGGACAAGGAAAGACAACAAGGTATTTAAAAAAAATAAACAACTCAAAAAGAACAAATACTATTACAAATTAAAACCAAGTGTAAAGGACACTAGTTATCAATAAACAATACAAAACAGAAAATAAAATGGACAAATACTAATATAAATTAATATCAGCAACTGCTAAAGACAATAGTTATTTAAATTGAATACAAAATTAGAAAATAAAATGACACTAGATACCCCAATTATAACCAAATTTCAGGTTAAAAAGGGTAGACCAAGATGGAACGAGAAGAGGCAATAAAAGTTAGCTGTTAAGTGCCCGCTCTCCACCCATCACCTCTTCAAAACAACAACAACAAGTAGATGCCTTTTTTCGCAAGAGTCGGTCCAGACAGAGAAACTAAACGAGGCGCCCTGTGTGGGTAAGAGATAGACAAAGAAACCAGAGCACATTAGACATCGAGCACTGGCTGGGTGTTTTGTTTTGTTTTGCTTTGTTTTATTTGCTTTGTTTTATTGGTTTAATGTTTGCTTTGTGTGCTTATTGTCACTGACTGGGTTGTATGAATAAATACAGCCCCTGCCTTAGAATCAAGAGTTTTATTGTTGTTCGGGTCGGTGCGAGTGTGAAAGAAAGTGATCACATATCACATCAGCAACATCATCATCTCGCCCACCCTATCACAATTGGCGTCGTCGGCAGGATAGGCAGACAGTGACACCGAGCAAACGGCAAACGAACAAATATTTTAAACACCCAGCAGTGTGGTCTTGCACCAAGATGGCTTCGGGGAGTACACGTGTTCCGAGCAGAGGGGAGTGAGAGGAAGATGCATCAGTAGGATAAAGTGAGGGTCAGAGCAATGCGCCTGTGAAGGTAGTATACGTGACGGTGCCGGAAGTAAGGCGATTTGGTGGAAAGGCAAGTCCCACTTGGCAAGAGTTTGTGGAAGACGTAGAGGCCGCATGGAGGGTAGCGCCCTTTTCTGCCGAAGATAGAGTAGACGTTATCTGGAATAGCGTTACACCAGTGGTATCTAGAGAATTACGGACACGTGGCGGAGCCAAGGCCAGCCCTGAGCAGTTACTCAAAATAGTGGAAGATGCCTACAGCGAGCGACCACTAGTCAATGAGATGACTAGGAATTTCCAGGCCGTGAGTCAGAGGCCTAGGGAATGTGATGTTTTCTGTGAAGTCAAAAAGACAGAGACACTAGTGCAGATAGCAAGTGCAGAAGCTCAGAATGAAGAGGAGGCACTCAAAGCAGAAGTATCTCTCTTAAAGTCCCAGCTAGCACAGTTATCACAGACCAGTTTGCCAGCACAAGAGAAGGTGCAGAGACAGAAAGCACAATGCCAGCCGCGGAAACAGCCAAAGCAGGACGAGGAGATGTGTGAGCAGGAACCTCAACTAGACCTTCGTGTATGTGAGAGTCAGGCTGTTGTCAAGGAAAGCTGTGAGTTGACAGTACTAACAAACGCAGTTGCACCAACAAGGCGACAAGGGGTTTGTAAGTGGTATAGTGTCCGCAGGGGATGGTTGTTTATTATGCCAGATGATGGAGGTATTGATGTATTCGTACATCAGACCAAGATCTTCAGAAAGGGATTCAGGAGTCTGGCAAGGTACGAACGAGTAGCATTAGACAGCAAACCATCTGTCCAGTGCATTGAAGCAGTCTTTGTATGCGGCATTGGCGGCCAAACGTGTAAGAGTAGTAGGAGGCGTCCCATGGCACAGAGAAAGCCTACAAAGATAAGATGCTACAACTGCGGAGATCTGTCAGACCACATGGCAGTCAAGTTCCCTCAAGGCCGGCTTCCGAAACGGTGCTTTAGATGCAAGTCCACAGAACATTTGATAGCCGCCTGTCCCTCAATGAGCTCTTTCCCTAGACGTACTGCCACAACTAGGGTGCAATGACAACTGTCACCCTAAGGGCGCCGAGAAAATTGGTCGTTTATTAGGGGAGGAAACTCGTCCTAGGTAGATAGGAGGAAAGGCACATCAACGTTCAGAAAAGGAAACTCATCTAACGCAGATTGTGGGGAACGTAACCACCGTCCACACAAAACGAGTGTAAAACACGTCAGGAGCGATCCCCCTACAAATTCGACAGCTTCATGCACTGACAAGAAGAAGTCACAAGCAAGCAACGAAGCTGCACAAGTAGACGAATCTTCCAGACCAAAGCAACTGCCAGCCCAGCAATGTACAACTAGGAACATGATGACCAAGAGGGTCCCCAGCCGGGTTGTATCGATTACAGAATCTGAGCCCAAAGCATCGCAGCTCAGAAAGGATCAGGCGCAGCACCAACGAACTGAGAGATTACAAGTGAAGCGCCAGAGGTAGTGCTGTTGTCGGGACGACAACAAAATCAGGCGGGAAATATGTGATAGTGCCATCTTGTCATAGTCTGTCGTTCCCAGCGCCATCTTGTCATCACCACGGTCTCCGTTGTTCCGTGCCTTTCTACCACAACAACTTCAAGAGGAAGATATATTACTAGGCCACAATAAAGCCTAGAAATAGTTGTGTGTTATATTTGTGTTTTCGCTCTTTCTAGAGCACTCTATCGCGCGTGTTATTTGTGTGGCCCAATTGCTACGCGCGCGCACAGAGTTGAGTGATTAGCCCTTAGCGGCCTAAGTAAAGAAAGTCGGTCCAGACGGAGAAACGAAAGACAAAGTTTCAGGGTGGGTGAAAAGTTGGGGCTTCCAAATCAATGTAAACAAAACAGTACGTATGATATTCAGCAAAGGAAATTTAAAGAAAAATAACAAAATCAATACAACCATTAAAGGACAGAAAATATGTACCTCCTCAACAACACGATTTCTGGGCATAACTTTAGATAAACAACTAAACTGGAATAAACATATAGACAATTTAGCAGAAAGCTGTAGGGGACCCCTAAATATACTAATGATAGTAAAAGGTAATGGTTTGGGGGGGGGGGGGGCCCGCAATAAAAAAATGCTTATGTTCTACAAGTCTTTCATCAGGGGAAACTAGATTATGCCAGCATAGTCTATGACTCAGCTGCAGCTTCTAACAAAGCGAAACTAGACAGAATTCAGAATGCAGCCATGAGAACTATTATAGGTGCATTTATATCAACACCAGTAAAAGCACTAGAAGTAGCTCTTGGCATACCACCCCTTGGTCTAAGACGGAAAGAACTAAGATTAAATTATTGGAGTAAAGTAGCACAAGAAGTGACCCACCCAGCACATAAAGCATTTATCAAAAGCCAACCAAGTGTATGGGACGTCCCCTAAATAAAGATAGATATCCAACAGGGTGGAGAACTATAGAAGATCTAACGCAGTTCAAAGAACTGTCAAACACAATAGAAAATACTAATAAATATAGAAGCAAAATACCACCCTGGGAACTAAAAACACCAATCATAAACAACTCACTTACTGAAAAGATCAAACTAAACATAGAAGATAAGACAGTCAAAATGATAAGTAGAAAGTTCATACATCAACTAACAAAACAAAGTCTGGCTGTCTACCCTGATGGATCCAAGGTTGATAGTGGGCAATTAGGTGCAGGAGTTGTAATACCACAGTGGCGAATAAAAAAGAGCTACAGTGTAACTGAAGGGGCTTCGATTTTTACCGCAGAGATGGTAGCAATTCTAAAAAGTTTAGAAATAATCGAAGATAACCCACCAGAAGCTGTTACGATATTTGTAGACTCACTATCATCACTACAAGCACTGGAACACCCAGGTAAATGTAGCCGGCCAGATATAAAGGAAGAAATTCCAGCAATTAATACATCACTAGGGAACAGAGGATGTAGTGTGAGGCTAGTGTGGGTTCCAGCACACATAGGTATAGCTGGAAATGAGTTGGCAGACCAGAACGCCAAGAATGGAAGGTTAAGTAAAAAAAATATAAGAGCAGGACTGGGAAGGTCGGAGATAACGAGCCACGTGAAGCTAACTATAAACGAGGAATGGAAGACAACATGGAAGAACAGTGGAAAAGGCAGACATGCGTTCAAACTGCTGAAAGAACCAACAAGGACATGCCAGGTCATAGAAGAACTAAAGGTACCCTCAAACAAAAAGCTGTGGCGTCTCCGTCTCGGTGCAGCATACTTCATGATAGAGGAACCACACTGCCAAGAATGTCAGGAAGGAAATGACATAGACCACTATCTGATCCACTGTATAAAATATGATCAACAGAGGCTTGAATTAAAAACATACTTTAGAAATAACAATTTAGACATGACAGGGGATAAGGTATTAAGTATAGATGCCCCAGGGTAAGCCTCAATCAATACTTAAACGATATATACATAAAACAAAGGAAAACATATAAGGTTAGTAACAGTGGCATTATCAAACAACAATAACAAAAATGATACTTCAGAAAAGACATTCAACCAAATAGAAATTAAGCAACAAAAATTAACAAACCATAAAAAAATAAAAAACCAGAAAAATTAGCAAACCCATTAACTACTCATAGGACAAAAAAAGGCAACGAGATTTAAATTTAAAATAAAAAAAACAATAACACAAATTAAAACCAAGTGTAAAGGACAATAGTTATCTATAAACAATACAAAACTGAAAATAAAATAACAAATACTAATATAAATTAAAACCAGCAACGGCAAAAGACAATAGTTATTTAAACTTAATACAAAATTAGTAAATAAAATGACACTAAATACCCAAATTATAACCAATTTTCAGGTTGAACAGAGTAGACCAAGATGGAACGAGAAGAGGCAATAACGGTCAGCTGTTAAGTGCCCGCTCTCCACCCATCACCTCTTCAAAACAACAACAACAGAGAAACGAAACGAGGCGCCCTGTGTGGGTAAGAGATGGACTAAGAAACCAGAGCACATTAGCAATCGAGCACTGGCTGGGTGTTTTTTTTTTTTTTTTTTTTTTTATTTGTTTAATGTTTGCTTTGTGTGCTTATTGTCACTGACTGGGTTGTATGAATAAATACAGTCACTGCCTTAGAATCAAGAGTTTTATTGTTGTTCGGGTCGGTGCGAGTGTGAAAGAAAGTGATCACATATCACAACAGCAACATCATCTCGCCCACCCTATCACAGTACCAAAACGTGAAGCACTGCAAGCGGGTTGGAACATGAGCAATACGATATTGCTGTCCATGTTGAACTGGTACGGAATTCACTGTTCTGTATTTTTCTGTTGCTGTGAGCAGCCATCTTCTGGTATAGCTCAGAAACCACGCGACGTAAGTCATGCATGTAAAACTGCTGTATATAAAATCAAATATACTTGCCAATCAGACAGTTATTTGTTTTTGATCACTGTGAATTGTTTTGTTTTTTTTTTCATCATAAACCGAGACATGAAATTTTAAATAAAACAATTTTTTTTGGTTCTGTTTCTGTTTTTTTTTTTTCAAATCTGGAGGAGGCATCCAGAGTGCGCCCCCAACAGCCCTCCCCCTCCCCCGGGCCACCCATGGGTGCAAAGCCCAGTTGGGACAAATCGATTATTAAATCGGCCTACAGCCGGCACTGACGTTAGGTACCCATTTACATCGAGGTAACTTATTGCATGACGCTACCACGTTTCAGTCTCGAACTCGAGACCTGTGTTGGAACATTCAAGTGCTGTAACTGCTAAGCCAGTCGGACGCTCCAGTTTGCAATACGTGCCAGTGTGCATGACCTATTGAAATCTGAAGCTAGAAAAAAATGGTGCTCAGGAGAATGCATGATACGGTAGAACGCTTGTAGGGCAAAACAATTCTGCTATCGTTATGAAAAAAGCCCACTAACAACATAATGTCCTATGATTTCAGCTTTGGGGTCACTTGTCATTGTTCAAGTCAACTTAACATTTTAGTTGAACTATGACTCACAATCGACCTTTTTAGAAACACGGCATGCTATGACAAGAACAAGGTCGCTGGCACCCCAATTACTAGCGCCCAACTCGTTCCCTAAAGGGCAAAGAGTGGATAACTCGCGCCCAGGGATTCAAACAAACAAACTAGCGCCCAGGGTTGCCAGATCGAAATTTCAATGTAAAGCCAAACAAAATTAGAAAAAAGCCAAAAAAAAAAAAAAAAGCCAAACAAATTTTAATATATTTTTCAAACTCACATCAAATGAAAAATTCCAGATCCAGGTCATTACTATCCTCCCCACTGGAATGAGTGGAACATACGGCATAAACCTTGTCCGATGTGAAGTTTTTTTTAGCATTTCTGGAGATGCAGTTAAGTCTTTGCAACATTTGCATGAAAGCAATAGTTCTGCCCTGATTCTCACAATTGCATCAAGAAGATTCAGCTGCATTCTGTTTCTTGCCTTCGTTTTAACGGAGGATACAAGAGAAAATATCCTCTCAACTACAGCATTGCTGACAGGGATTATTAGGTCAAGTAAGGGCAAAGGTGACGAGCTCTTTAAATGCCTGATGCTGAAGTACACCAATCCAAAACTGTTCAGTGTCTACAGGGAGTCCATCTTTCTTAAATGGAGCTTCTTCTTTCCAATCGACAAAAGGCATTTGTCTGTATTGTTTTTCAATTTTGTTGACGTTGTCTCCTGCATGGTTTAAAAAGTGTAACTCGGAAAACATTTGCCTTGAAATTTGATTTAAAATTATCATAGGGCTCAATTTTGATAAACTTTCTCTTGATATTTACTGTTATGTGTAGTAAATATTGTTAATTATAATGAGACGTGGCTGGCTGTCATACATACTCACGTTACGAAGCATAATCACGAAGCTTGAACACAAGATACAAGGATCGACATGTTTAATTCGCCATTTTAGAAAACAGGAAGTAGGAAAGAAGGAAAAGAAGAGCTAGCCTAAGGGCAAGTAACTCTAGTAGGAAACAAGATAAACATCGAGACATCAACATCCCCCCTTCTTTATGAGTGAACAAAGTCATTCATCCAAGAGGGTTTCTTGCGATCTCTTTGAGGTCTCTTAAGGCAAGATGGTAGGAGAGAATGTTCTTTGCCAGCTTTCCCAGGACTAGAAGTAGCTGGAGTTGAAGGATCAACTTCTGGAGGATTGGAAATGTTCACTTCACTAGTGTTTTCCATGTCTGGCAAAGCAACCTGTTGCTCGGGTAGAACTGGAGAGGAGACATCAATTTCCAGGTCCTCGGGATCAGATGTGACAGGTGTTGCTCTTTCAGAGAGCCTCTTATCAATCCTTCCAGGTTGCCAGATTGGTTGTTCAGGGTCTTGATAATGAGACGTGGCTGGCTGTCATACATACTCAAGTTACGAAGCATAATCACGAAGCTTGAACACAAGATACAAGGATCAACATGTTTAATTCGCCATCTTAGAAAACAGGAAGTAGGAAACAAGGAAAAGAAGAGCTAGCCTAAGGGCAAGTAACTCTAGTAGGAAACAAGATAAACATCGAGACATCAACACTTTCAAATGTATCTCTCGCCGACGGAAGTCTACATGTAACTTGACTGAGAGCTTCTTCTAGCATAGACATAATCTTTCTTTGACATTTTTTATTTCTAGATAAGCCTCAGCACTATTGTTGTGCTGTAGAAACTAATTACATGCTGTTAAGAATTTGACACCAAAATCAACTTGATGAATATTTTTTTCTGTCTTTTGGAATCATACAGTCTGTTCTGAAGACTCTTATGATGTAAAAATATTTGTTGGTACAATTCATGAGGATCAGCTTTGGTTTGCTGAAAAAGGCTGTTCAGTCTTTCAAATTCCTGCACAAGAGGTGTTGCAAACTGAAAGAACAAGTAGTTTTTGTAGTCTGACAACATTTCCTTTAGAAGTCTTGCTTTGAATTTTGTATCAAACTGTGATTGGGCTAGTTCAGCAGAAGTGAAATAAGCCTTTAGCTCTTCCCAGTTCATCAAAAAATTAAACAAAACCTTTCCACGCACAAGCCATCGCCTAAATGAAGGTTTTTCAAAGGGAAGGGGGCAGTTCTGTTTGTCTCAAATTCTGTAGCTGTGTTCATCACAGTAAACAATTCTTTCTTTGCTTCTCGTCTTAATTCACTATGGCGAAACCAATTGGGTATTTCTGACAGTAAAAATCCAATATTTGATGGTAGCTTGAATACTGCATATTGAATGCACAGTGCCAGCGAATGACAGATACATTTGAGTTGCACACAGAAAGGAGATACAGCTTTTAGTCTAGACCACACAGAGTTGTTGCACCCAACCATGTTTGATGCACCCAACCATGTTTGATGGCCACATCTTTTTATTTCCTCGTCAATCAAATTGAATATCTTTTCTCCTGTACCCACTTGCACCGGAATTAAACCTATAAATCCAGTTACAGTGTCCTTTCTCCAATCACGAAAAAAACTAACTAACATAGACAAGTGTTTTTGTGTTGAAATGTCACGAGATTCATCTATAATGATGGCATATTTCTTGTTCTGAAAGTCATCAATCAGAACAGTTTTCATTGCAGGCGAAATGATGTTTTTGACTAAGCATGCACATTTACTTCTGTGTAACTGTATGTGCTTCAGTGTACTCCCATGCCCACGTGCTGTCATGATTTCCCTCAGATGGTCAACTGTACGTATCGCACAATGGCAGGTCATGCTTACAGCAATTTGCAGCTCTACTGCCTTAACTTTATCCGTATCTTGTCTATGAGTCTTTCTTACATTAAGTTGCGTCTGACCTTGTAATGGAGTTCTCCGCTTGTGTTTCTCCAATTTTCATGACTTTAGAGGTTGCTAATTCTTGGTAAAATGTTGCAGTGGCACAATTTACAATAAGCTGCATCCGAATCGCAGCCTTTTGGACCCATACAAATGTTTCTTCCCATTTGCTCATGTACTTACGATTGCCATCGTAAGAAGCTTTCCATTTATTTGACAACATGGCCATGACTGTTGATAATACATGATTTATAAAAACAGCCGAAGGTGTCACAGTTTCACCACAAAACGTTATTACATATAGAAAGTACACTTCACGGCAGATTAGTGTGATTATAAATCACATCCAATCACTTCGGATGTCAGAGACACCAGACAAACGGGAGCGACGGTCCCCGGTTGGCTATTTTATTTATTTATTTATTTTATTTTTGTGCCTTCTCCTGGCGAGGCGCGTTCCTTTCAGCCTATTTGGTTATATCAGAGCGCATTTATTTGGTTATATCAGAGCCCCGGTTGGCGCCTTCTTGCCCAGATTCTTGGCGGCAAAAATATTGCCAAATGCAACTGACCAAAAAACATTTCTCTTAAAGGAAAATGATTTTGAAAAAGAATGGTTTGTAATTTTCGTGCAAATAATTTAATATGTAAAAAAGCCAGGAAACAGCCAAAAAGCCAAATTAATTTTCTAACGCCATCAAATTTTAAAAACGCCAGATTTCTTAAATCTGGCGTTAAAAAAGCCAATCTGGCAACCCTGCCAGCTTCCCTTCATGAACGCTGCAGGACTACTAATTTCTCATTTATTCACAAAAATGTATATTTTATCATGAGGTTGTTCTGGCAACTTTCTAGACCAGATTAAATGCTTGTTCTGTATAAAATACATTTTCTTCACCTCCCAACTCCCCAAAAAGCATATGCCTTTAAAAATCATATGCCAAGTCCTCCCTTTCTCGTGACATCACTTTGTGCCTTGACTGACAAAATATTTTCTTTCTCTTGATATTTCAGACAATTGTATGTCCATCTATTGATACCACTTTGTATCTCTGAATGTTTTACTCTATTCTCTGCCTAATGTTTCATGTTTTACATTATTTTCTGTTGATTTGTTGTAGTTTCAAACTTTCTATGACCATCCTTTGATGTTTTAGACCAGTCATGCCTGAACCAAGGTGCTGAATGTAAGGTTGGGCAGGTCCTCATGTTTGCTGTAAGGTTATCATAGATATATAACGCTAAGAAAGGGTTTTTTTTTTTTTCATTTTCTTGAATGTATGTACTTTAAAATGGTGCAATCAAAAAGTAATCACTAATCTTTTAAATTAAAACACAATTAATCATTATTAACGCAGCCCATACACATTATGCCCAAACTTTTACTACCCCCATCTCCTCTTCTAAGAAAAGAAATAATGTGGGCCATTACTTGACATGGACTGCTATAGGTTACTTTCATTGAGGTTTGTAATCATTTTTTTACCAAACACAAAAATAGATTTCATGAATATTTGTATATAAAACTTCTATTTCTGTAAATCCTCACAAAATTTCTCGACAAGTGAGAGGGTTTCTTTGAATTAATGCTGATTTTTTGTTGACACAGAACAGAACAACGAGTATATGATTACGCGTACCACCACAGTAGCAGAGGCTGTATTTAAAATAGTGTATTAATTGTTATCATGTCATCGATTTGTATGGTTCACATGTGGAGCTAATTTGCATTGGCTAGCCACCTGATCAGGCAAAACATATTGCTACATAAATCACACCATTAGAGCATATGAAAACGTGTGTGTAGGTTTTTGCAAGGGGACCAATGATAGTGGTATCTCCATGCTCCATAACGAGCGAAAATGGAGATAGTGATGATAGTTTTTTTTAAATCTAGAAAATAACAGTTTCGTAAGGAAATAAAGTTTTCTAAATTGAAAAAAAAAAACCCCCACTTTCTGTTAAAATGCGTTTCGTAAACAAATCAAAAGAGCCTACATTATCAGAAAGTAGACTAGATCAATTTTTCATGTTACTTTAATTTTAAACTAGAATCGTACACTACTTGTCTTGTAGTGATATTTTCTGTAGCATATAGTTTCACTTGATAAGGTTGCCAACATATTCCAGAAACAATGTCACACTATCCATCTCTTGCGAAATGCAAGACGGAACAGTGGTTTAATTCTGTCATCGCCTTCTCGGTGATTTCCTTACGATCCTCAGACATCTGTGACTCAATAACTCTTCATTCTCAATCTTTTTCACTGCTTGCAGCTTCTTGTTGAGCACAGACTTTCCGTATGATCACGCTAAATCGTCCCCGTTCTGTGTCATATGTTTAAGATCTTCCTGTATCTTCTTGTTTCTGTCTTGTATCATATGCTTAAGATCTTCCTGTATCTTCTTGTTTCTGTCTTGTGTCATATGTTTGAGATCTTCCTGTATCTTCTTGTTTCTGTCTTATGTCATATGCTTAAGATCTTCCTGTATCTTCTTGTTTCTGTCTTATGTCATATGCTTAAGATCTTCCTGTATCTTCTTGTTTCTGTCTTGTGTCATATGCTTAAGATCTTCCTGTATCTTCTTGTTTCTGTCTTGTGTCATATGTTTAAGATCTTCCTGTATCTTCTTGTTTCTGTTTTATGTCATATGTATGAGATCTTCCTGTATCTTCTTGTTTCTGTCTTATGTCATATGCTTAAGATCTTCCAGTATCTTCTTGTTTCTGTCTTGTGTCATATGTTTAAGATCTTTCTGTATCTTCTTGTTTCTGTCTTGTGTCATATGTTTAAGATCTTCCTGTATCTTCTTGTTTCTGTTTTATGTCATATGTTTAAGATCTTCCTGTATCTTCTTGTTTCTGTCTTATGTCATATGTTTAAGATCTTCCAGTATCTTCTTGTTTCTGTCTTGTGTCATATGTTTAAGATCTTCCTGTATCTTCTTGTTTCTGTTTTATGTCATATGTATGAGATCTTCCTGTATCTTCTTGTTTCTGTCTTATGTCATATGCTTAAGATCTTCCAGTATCTTCTTGTTTCTGTCTTGTGTCATATGTTTAAGATCTTTCTGTATCTTCTTGTTTCTGTCTTGTGTCATATGTTTAAGATCTTCCTGTATCTTCTTGTTTCTGTTTTATGTCATATGTTTAAGATCTTCCTGTATCTTCTTGTTTCTGTCTTATGTCATATGTTTAAGATCTTCCAGTATCTTCTTGTTTCTGTCTTGTGTCATATGTTTAAGATCTTCCTGTATCTTCTTGTTTCTGTTTTATGTCATATGTTTGAGATCTTCCTGTATCTTCTTGTTTCTGTCTTATGTCATGTGTTTAAGATCTTCCTGTATCTTCTTGTTTCTGTTTTATGTCATATGTTTGAGATCTTCCTGTATCTTCTTGTTTCTGTCTTATGTCATATGTTTAAGATCTTCCTGTATCTTCTTGTTTCTGTTTTATGTCATAAGTTTAAGATCTTCCTGTATCTTCTTGTTTCTGTTTTATGTCATATGTTTAAGATCTTCCAGTATCTTCTTGTTTCTGTTTTATGTCATATGTTTGAGATCCTCCAGTATCTTCTTGTTTCAGTTTTATGTCATATGCTTAAGATCTTCCTGTGTCTTCTTGTTTCTGTCTTATGTCATATGTTTAAGATCTTCCTGTATCTTCTTGTTTCTGTCTTATGTCATATGTTTAAGATCTTCCTGTATCTTCTTGTTTCTGTCTTGTGTCATATGTTTAAGATCTTCCTGTATCTTCTTGTTTCTGTTTTATGTCATATGTTTGAGATCTTCCTGTATCTTCTTGTTTCTGTCTTGTGTCATATGTTTAAGATCTTCCTGTATCTTCTTGTTTCTGTTTTATGTCATATGTTTAAGATCTTCCTGTATCTTCTTGTTTCTGTCTTATGTCATATGTTTAAGATCTTCCAGTATCTTCTTGATTCTGTCTTGTGTCATATGTTTAAGATCTTCCTGTATCTTCTTGCTTCTGTTTTATGTCATATGTTTGAGATCTTCCTGTATCTTCTTGTTTCTGTCTTATGTCATGTGTTTAAGATCTTCCTGTATCTTCTTGTTTCTGTTTTATGTCATAAGTTTAAGATCTTCCTGTATCTTCTTGTTTCTGTTTTATGTCATATGTTTAAGATCTTCCAGTATCTTCTTGTTTCTGTTTTATGTCATATGTTTGAGATCCTCCAGTATCTTCTTGTTTCAGTTTTATGTCATATGCTTAAGATCTTCCTGTGTCTTCTTGTTTCTGTCTTATGTCATATGTTTAAGATCTTCCTGTATCTTCTTGTTTCTGTCTTATGTCATATGTTTAAGATCTTCCTGTATCTTCTTGTTTCTGTCTTGTGTCATATGTTTAAGATCTTCCTGTATCTTCTTGTTTCTGTTTTATGTCATATGTTTGAGATCTTCCTGTATCTTCTTGTTTCTGTCTTGTGTCATATGTTTAAGATCTTCCTGTATCTTCTTGTTTCTGTCTTGTGTCATATGTTTAAGATCTTCCTGTATCTTCTTGTTTCTGTTTTATGTCATATGTTTGAGATCTTCCTGTATCTTCTTGTTTCTGTCTTATGTCATATGCTTAAGATCTTCCAGTATCTTCTTGTTTCTGTCTTATGTCATATGTTTAAGATCTTCCTGTATCTTCTTGTTTCTGTCTTATGTCATATGTTTAAGATCGTCCTGTATCTTCTTGTTTCTGTCTTGTGTCATATGTTTAAGATCTTCCTGTATCTTCTTGTTTCTGTCTTATGTCATATGTTTAAGATCTTCCTGTATCTTCTTGAGTGGTAGGTATGCGCCTTTTCCCCTCCCACTCGGTGAAACCCTTTAACAAATATCGCTTGTCATTACTTGTTATTTGTTTCGTCACATGATATTACGCTAGTCACTTATATAGTTACACATAATGGATAGAAGTGAATTGTATTCTGTCAATTATCAACCGCCTAGTGTATTTATTAGTCAATTAAACATCTCTTTCTAGGTGATAGCGGGTGATTAAATCTACATTTACAACTGAAAAAAGTAGCTATGCGTTATTTAATACGCTAGTCTTAACACTTAGAAAATCCCAGTGAATTTTAATGATAAACTTAAACATAAAACCACGAAAATGCTAATATCTATTACCGCAAACAGATAATGAATCGATCTCCAAGAACATGCTAATAATCCACTTTCACAAGGGCTCTAGCATAACGAGCTAGATTTCCAAAATTTACTGAGCGACTAGATAACTGACTTTTAGGAGATAGAGTATATTTACAGAATTTGTGTTATTTCACCAACTGGTGCGAAAATCCACACCTTCGGCCGTATCATGAAAAATAACGCGTTCGACTCCCAAGTTAACGGATTTTCCTGTTCTCACACTCGTGAATGCCGAAACGACATCAGAGAGCCCTGGTCATGCTTACCGGCTTTCTTTGACTCCGTCTCTCCGCTTTAGATCAAATAATTACGTCCCGTGATTGATTAAGCATCACAGGATTTGCTCCCTATCGTAAGGAAACTTCAAAGAACCCTATTATCTTACGCGCGCTTCTGTCGGTCAGAAATAAAATGACAGGCGGATTGCTCGCGTGATAATTCAGCTAATCGAATCATAACTCGCTGACTGTTATCTGTTCCTTCGCGGACTAGTAAGTAGGTCTGTTTGTAAATTATCATCCGCTCCTGTAAGACCGGGATAAACAAAATAGGCGTGTGTCGTAATTTTTATCTGAGAGGGTGCTGATGAATATTGGTCCCTTTAGAGTGTAAAGTGATATTGAAGGCTCTGTGAGAATAAGGATTTAGGTGAATGAGGTAGTAGATTCACAAGCGCTGGGAAGGAGCAAGGACAGTCTCTTATTACGACAATATCTGTTTTCTCACAGACTATTCCTATCTCTCTTCTGAACAAACAATTGTTTGTCAGTTCCAGTCGCTCAGGCGCGCTCACCGATTTGGTGATTCTGTCGCTCAACGTACATGAATACAGACTACACAGATGGAAATGTTTGGAATTTTAGGCCAACCGACAACCAACACAAATAAATATTAATACCTTTATTATCATAAAGGACTCACACATAATTGTACATTTACAGTCAAAAATCAAAGGTTACAGAATACAAATATGATAAGGGAAGAGGGGGTTTTGAGGAGAAATATCCCATCCACCGTTTCCCGTTTATATTTTGCTAACAGACAAGACCCGGTCCCAAAGACAAGAAAGGGGGGGGGGGGGGGATCAGAGATAGGCAATTTAACCCACTGGTAAATTTATTACTCTGAGGCGAGGGGTTACAGAAAAAAAAGGGGGGGGTGTAGAGGAAAAGCTAGGGTTCTCAATTGTCTCCCTTTAAATCAACAAATTTTTACGGGAGGGGGAATGAACACAGTTACCCAATCCCGCTAGGAGAGATCCCGTACAAGGAATATAATGCACCTTAATACAAGGTCGAACTAATTAAAAGGGTAAAGAAAAGATAAATCTCCTTTCATTCAAAAAAACACACTAGGGCTGGCCATCCCCACAAACACACACGCAGACTTACCGAAAGGTGAATTCTGGCACTTCATAGGAAATACATCACAAAAAAACAGCACTAAACCTTGGCTTAGGTAAACGTATTTTCTTCCGTGTACAGCCCCAGATTATAGCGGGTTGTTGAAGTTAACAAAGTGTCCCGAAATCGCTGGACGTTGAAGTTTAACGGTACTGTTTGTTTATTAGATAAAGTTCCTAAAGAAAGGCACAGGCACTTGGCTAAGCGTGAGGTATGGTGTGGTTCCTAAAATTGGCACAGCTGGTGGAGATAACTTCCTTTTTCCGTAATGTCACAAGTTAAGAAAAACACTGAGGTAAGTTCTTCTTCGGGGGGGGGGGTGTGTAAAATCCACTGAATATACTTGACAAACAGCGTTCAGGTAGATCTATGTTTTTTCTTCACACATAGGGCAATGAATAAAATATGTTCTACTTCCAGTTCTCTTTAAGGACTCTATATGAACTAGTATTTTTAAAGTGTTTTCTTGTGTGGCTTTATTCTCAGTTAAATTCAGAGGAGCGGGGCCCATTACAGGTCGCCACAAGTTTAGCTTTAAAAAGGTTCATATGTAACTGGAGTTATCGAACTGAGTTTGGCAGAACTCTGTATATAATTAATAATTGCTGGGATGCAGGTTGAATGATCGTTCTGAATGAAAGATAATCAAAACAAGAAATGCATTACAAATCATATTATAATCTGACGCGATAAATTACAGTTAGCCTATTTACTTATTAGCGTCGTCAATTAACAAATCAGGAAAACTTCCCGTGAGTTAAAAAATAATTAAAAGCACATCTATCTATACAGAACTAAACTGTATTAAAGTTATAATTCTCTTTAACGTCTGCAAAATAAATTTACGCGTCAATTGTATTAGGAAATACTTTTAGCTGTAACATTAGTTTGCACTAGAACTTTGAAAATGGGTTTATTTAATAAGGTTAAATTTACACCACAATCCATTGAAATAAATTGAAATAACTCGACCACTGATCACTCGAAGCTAATGTATAAATTACCGTCTGCACAGAAAGAATACACTCCAATAGTCACGAAGGTAGATGAAATCTAGCAGGAATCCAACTAGGCTATATGCTAGTGCAACTAGGATTCTGTCAGAACGAACGATAAAATGCAGTTTTTCGGAGTTCTCTATTTATACTTCACGAATGTAACTTGAATGGTACGTGTTGGATTTTAACACCTTTCTTGAAGTATAGCAAATCCGAGGTACAACGCCGTTGTGTTAACTGCTGTGTTTCCTCCGTGTTCCCCGGTCAGGCTGCTCGCATAAGGGTGCGAAAAGTTTCCGAGAAGCTAACTCTGTGAGCTCCGAGTTCCCTGATTCTTTAGATCGTGTACCGCCGCGATTGAATTCTGAGATCTGTCTGTCTTTGATGGTGCCACTGTTCTGAGAGCTTTGGCAACTCCCACCAGGCGGGGTGACAGCCAGGTAAGAAAATGATCTGCTGTTAATCGTTCTCAGAAATGGTTGTGGGCGTGATTTTAATCTCCAATCAAAGGCCATGCGATCTCAAACGTTCGCATAAGATAGCAGGCTACATATTAATGATCCAGCGTGTAAGGTTCTCGTGGATGCTGCATGCCGGTAAAAGTTACAACAGATGATCAGGGGTTCTAAAGTTATGAGAGGCCAATATTCTGTTATCATCCATCGAGTCAGGGAAATTCATTTGTCATACTTAGACGTACGTCACAATCGTCCCCACTTTTGAGACATGGAAACTCGTTTTCATGTTTCATTTATGACAATGAAGCTGCCCTGATCGGTAGCTTTAGGATGATTGGCATCGTCGATTTTCTCCTCTTCCTCCGTGGTCCAGTTTCTACTCAAGAAATCAGCTCCGACATTCTGTTTTCCTGGAATATATTCCACTTTGAAGGAATAAACACTCAATAGCAAGGCCCAACGCATTATCCTTGCGTTGAATTCCTTATTGGCACCCAGGAAAGCTAGTGGAGCATGGTCTGTTTGCACCGTGAAAGAAGTACCATACAGAAACTCATGATGGCGTCTGATGCCATGAATCAGAGCGAGACATTCTCTTTCAACGACACTGTAGTTGCGTTCCGCTTTATTCAGTTTCCGACTGCCGTAAGCTACTGGGAATAGCATGTTCGGGTCACTGTCCTCGGCTTGCAGCAATGTTGACCCGATGCCCTGACCTGACGCGTCAACTCTCAGTACGAAAGGTTTCTTAAGGTCAGGTAACCTTAGGATGGGGTATGCCGACAACTGTCCTTTCAAAGTGCTGTATGCATGTTCGCACTTTTGATTCCACATGACCTTATCAGGACAACCTTTCTTGGTGAGGTCAGTCAGAGGTGCTGTCAGTCCGTTGAAGTTCTGGATGTATTTCTGATAGTAAGCGCATAGTGATAAGAATGACCTGATGTCTTTCTTTGTTCGGGGTCTTTTTGCTGCCACTATTTTCTCCACGTTCTTCTTAATAGGCCAACTACAGCCATGAGAAATAGTGTGCCCCAGGAAGTCCAGCTTTTCAAATGCGATGAGACATTTGCTAGGTCTGGCTGTGAGACCAGTTTCCTGTAGTCTCCTAAGGAGCATAGCGACTGTAGCAATATGTTCTTCGTAGGATTCCGATGCAATTAAGATGTCGTCCATGAAATTATGGATGTGGGGACTTTGCAAGGGTTCTAAAAGCTTTCTCATCATCCTGGTAAACACTCCTGGTGCGTTATGCAGTCCGAACGGCATCACATTAAATGTGTAATGTCCTTCACTAGTGCTGAAAGCTAGCAAAGGTTTAACTTCCTCCTTGACTGGTATTTGATAATAACCTTTACTGAGGTCAATCTTGGAGAAAATTGTTGCCTTGCTGAGCTTGGTGAACAACTCAGAAGCAGTTTGGAGCGGTTCAGGCTGGAATTCCGTTACAGCGTTTAGCAACCGGTAATCAATACACAGCCGAACTTCCTTATTGGGCTTCTGCAACAGCACTACACTCGAACTGTAAGGAGATGTAGACTCGCTGATAATTCCTGCCTGACGCAGCTTGTCTATTTCTCCGCGAAGTGCATCAGCCTTGGCGTACGGAATGGGGTATACTCTGGTTCGAACAGGGGTCTCGTTTGTTAATTTCATGTCAAATTCGATGAGATTTGTTCGACCAGGTACATCCGTTAAGACTGCACTGTACTGCTGTAGTAGCGCCCTGGTTTCTGTTTGTTGTTCTGGTGAGAGATTGTCGCCGAACTTGACATCTTTAAAGGATTCTGTGGGTTGCAATGGGTACTCCATGCAACCATCATCATCTTCCTCGTCTTCCGTTGCTATGGCGACAGCCAGGAGATGCTCGGAGGATGGCACTGGTCTTTCCAGATATTTCTTGAGCAGATTTATATGGAAGACCTTCTCCTTTCCTTTAATGGAGATCTTGTAATTAGTACGTGAGATCTTTTTAAGGACGGTAAACGGCCCTTGCCATCCGATGCGAAGTTTATTGCTTCCGGTTGGGAGTAGCAACAAAACTTTCTCCCCTGGTTGGAGCTCTCTCTCTTTTGCAGCTTTGTTGTATCTTTTAGCATGTTTAGCGCGGGCTTTCGTAAGGTTGGTTGTAGCTAGATCCCATCCTAGCTTTAGCCTTTCCTTGAGCTCAGATACATACTTGCTTGCAGAGACGACTGTCTCGTCAGCCTTTTGGTCTGTCAGGGACCGAAGTAAGGCTTCTAATGGCCCCTTTATAGGTCTGCCAAATAAAAGTGTAGCAGGCGGGAATCCCGTAGACGCTTGGGGAACCTCTCGGTAGGCGAATAAGGCAGCCGATATATATAGGTCCCAGTCTTCCGGTTTCTCCTGACCCAGCTTACGTAACATGGTGGTGAGGCTGCCATTTAAACGTTCCACGAGCCCATTTCCGGCCGGATGGTAGGGACTTGTGTGGATATGTTTGGCCCTCAAGATCTTAAAGATCTCCTCCATTAACAGGCTACGGAATTGGGATCCATTGTCCGTCAAAACTTGTTGAGGGAATCCCAACCGTGTAAAAATTTGCACAAGGGCTTCTGCGACATGCTTGGAATCTATGCATGGTAGCGGTACAGCTTCGGCCCACATAGTGCAAGTGTCAACTAAGGTCAGGATGAACCTGTTCCTTCTTTTGGTCTTTTCCAGGGGACCAATAATGTCGACAGCAACCCGTTCAAATGGAGTCCCTACTATTGGCATTTGCCCCATGGGTACTGGGGGTGTCAAGTGCTTGGGTGCTACCCGTTGGCACTGGGCGCAGGATTTCACATACCTGATAATGTCAGAGTTCATTCCTGGCCACCAATAGTGGGTTTTTA
The DNA here is from genome assembly GCA_024509875.1 of Oreohelix idahoensis. Classification (NCBI taxonomy): domain Eukaryota; kingdom Metazoa; phylum Mollusca; class Gastropoda; order Stylommatophora; family Oreohelicidae; genus Oreohelix; species Oreohelix idahoensis. The sequence continues at coordinate 129,087 of JAMPIV010009230.1, forward strand.
TTCGCTGAATAGTGGCGTTTTGTCCCATATGTCCGCTAAAGGGAAGAGAGTGCCCCATCTCTAAGATCTGGCTTCGGTACTGCGTCGGAACTAGGAGCTGGTTATTCCCCGTGTCCGGGTTGCCCGTTCTACGATACAATACGCCATCCTTAGAAAAGATGTCTCCGTTGTGTCTGGGGTCCTTAGCCATGGGCAGTTTTTTAAAGCAGAGCTCTAGAGTAGGGTCCTTTTGTTGCGCCTCCTTCAGTTCGTTCGGCAACAAATTTGGCGCAGGCTCCCTCTCCTTCTTGGCTTGCCCTCTTGTGGTTACCGCTGCCACAATCGGCTCCTTTGGTCTCCCAATAAACACATATCTACATCCCAGGATAACTGGGTAGATAGGATCATCCATAATGGCCGCTTTTATAACTCCTCTGACAAAGTCAGAGTGTATTTCTACCAGTGCGATAGGAAGCGTCCTGGGTGCATCACTCCTGAAAACTCCACTAAGTTTGACGGTTTCCTCTGTCTCCTGACCTGGTTTGACTAGGTGTCTAGCAACAATACAACTAAAACTTAATCCAGTGTCAAAGAGACAAGTGGTTGAGGTACCATTCAAAATTACAGTTCCTCGAGTTGAGGGTCGGTCCCCCTCAGGTTGAGAATCACTGACATTGATTCTACCTTTCGAGGCTGTATGCAAACATCCAACGCGGTTTGAACCGGTTTGTTTGCCCTGATCAGACGTTCCTGGTGTAGGGGTCTTCCCTTTTCCTTGACCTTGGTGGCCGCGCTGCCACGTAGGCTTGGTGGGTTGATCAGAATTGTTGTTGGGGGGGGGGGGGGGGTATCGGGTTTTGTAGAATTTCGATTTTTCCTGGGGAGGTCTCTGGGTATTATTTTCTCGTTGGTTATAATTCTGAGAGGAATTAGAGGAATAGGATGACTGCTCTAGATTTTGTTTACGAGATGGCTCATCTGTGGGTTTACGTTTAGTGCTGGGAAGTTCGGCCATTGCATTGGTATAGCGTTCGGCCTTATTGAGTATGTCCTCAAGCCTGACTGCGCCCTGTTCAGCCAAAAATCTACGGGTTTCGTTTGAAAAAGTTGCCTTTATCTGTTCCACAAGAACAAGTTCAAGTAGTCCCTCATATGTAAGAGGTAGGTCAGATAATTCAATGCACTTTGTCAAATAGCCCGTGAGACGTGAAGAGAATTGGGGGAATGTTTCCGTGCTCTCTTTTCGGCTGTTTCTGAACATTTGCAGAAATTTTCGGGCGGTCATTTCGAACCGCTCTAGCAAGGCCTTCTTAAGCATGTCGTAATCATGTTGGTTCGGTCCCAGCTTTGTGTATACGTCATAAGCATTCGCTTTTAGTGACGTCGAGAGTTTAAGTGCCCAGCGGGAACTCTCTAACCCATACAGATTTGCGAGCCTTTCGAATTTTTCTAGGTAGCTGTCAATTTTTTCGTTAGGGCTAGGAAAAGACTCTAAAGCAAAAGACATCGCAGTTAATTGGGCAGACTGAGTGCTGGAGAGATCCATTGTTTGAGACTGGGGCGAAGACGGCTCTCCATTATTTGAAGTAGAGGCACTCCGACTCTCTAAAGCCTTGAGCGCTAATTCATGCTGTCTTTCCTTGTCTCTCTCTCTTTCCCTGCGGGCGTCCATCTCTGCCTCAATTTTCTTCTGCTCCAATTGACGATCGTCCGCTTCTTTTTTCCTAGCTTCTGCCCTCTCTTCCTCCGCGTCATACCTTTGCAGTTCCTGGTTGATAAACAGATTCGCAGCTTCTGTGTCTAGTCCTGAGTCCTTGGCTTCTTGCCTCAAAAGGGATCTTATCCTAATTCTCTCTGCCATTGTCAAAGAACTGGATGCTTCTAAGACTAGAGAATAGTAAGATGGAACAAGAAGGGGAAAAACTCAAAGCCGCTACGAGAAAAACTAAAGTAAAAAAAAATTTTACTTAATGACCACGTGTGTTAACTTATCGCCGCTATTATTGTCACTTAAGACTCGTAACGCAAGCAACTATGCCAATTAAATTGGTAAGTTACACTAGAAAAGAATCTACTCTTACTAACAGTAGAGAAAGATTTATATTAAAACAATTTAAAAGGAAAAAAAAAACCAAAATTTTTTTTTTCCCCGAAAATGTTAATTCTCTAACAACAAACTCCGTCCCTGAAGACAATTTTGAGATGAGACGTAGTTAACTTAATTTTTAAAAATCAGAACAATCCGTCTTTAGCTTAGCTCAACTCAAACGCTTCATAACCTTTAGTGATTGTAAAACAATCACGCAGTCCCAGCAATTATATAACCAAAAATTTTTATAATTCCCTCTGCCAGAGAATACAAAGGTGACAAATCTTTTATTATCACTAACTGCCTGTTCCTGTGGAAAACAAACCTGTCTTAATTATTGTGTGGTTGGCCCAAATACTGAACGGCTTGGTCTAGGGGAAGTAATACTTTTAAAGATTATACCCTACTTCACAAAGACAATCAACCACACTCTATTTTAACTAGGTTCAAAATCTCGAACGAGCTAACCATATATTGTCGTAATTTTTATCTGAGAGGGTGCTGATGAATATTGGTCCCTTTAGAGTGTAAAGTGATATTGAAGGCTCTGTGAGAATAAGGATTTAGGTGAATGAGGTAGTAGATTCACAAGCGCTGGGAAGGAGCAAGGACAGTCTCTTATTACGACAATATCTGTTTTCTCACAGACTATTCCTATCTCTCTTCTGAACAAACAATTGTTTGTCAGTTCCAGTCGCTCAGGCGCGCTCACCGATTTGGTGATTCTGTCGCTCAACGTACATGAATACAGCCTACACAGATGGAAATGTTTGGAATTTTAGGCCAACCGACAACCAACACAAATAAATATTAATACCTTTATTATCATAAAGGACTCACACATAATTGTACATTTACAGTCAAAAATCAAAGGTTACAGAATACAAATATGATAAGGGAAGAGGGGGTTTTGAGGAGAAATATCCCATCCACCGTTTCCCGTTTATATTTTGCTAACAGACAAGACCCGGTCCCAAAGACAAGAAGGGGGGGGGGGGGGGGGGGGGATCAGAGATAGGCAATTTAACCCACTGGTAAATTTATTACTCTGAGGCAAGGGGTTACAGAAAAAGGGGGGGGGGTGTAGAGGAAAAGCTAGGGTTCTCAATTGTCTCCCTTTAAATCAACAAATTTTTACGGGAGGGGGAATGAACACAGTTACCCAATCCCGCTAGGAGAGATCCCGTACAAGGAATATAATGCACCTTAGTACAAGGTCGAACTAATTAAAAGGGTAAAGAAAAGATAAATCTCCTTTCATTCAAAAAAACACACTAGGGCTGGCCATCCCCACAAACACACACGCAGACTTACCGAAAGGTGAATTCTGGCACTTCATAGGAAATACATCACAAAAAAACAGCACTAAACCTTGGCTTAGGTAAACGTATTTTCTTCCGTGTACAGCCCCAGATTATAGCGGGTTGTTGAAGTTAACAAAGTGTCCCGAAATCGCTGGACGTTGAAGTTTAACGGTACTGTTTGTTTATTAGATAAAGTTCCTAAAGAAAGGCACAGGCACTTGGCTAAGCGTGAGGTATGGTGTGGTTCCTAAAATTGGCACAGCTGGTGGAGATAACTTCCTTTTTCCGTAATGTCACAAGTTAAGAAAAACACTGAGGTAAGTTCTTCTTCGGGGGGGGGGGGGGGGGGGGGGGGGGGGTAAAATCCACTGAATATACTTGACAAACAGCGTTCAGGTAGATCTATGTTTTTTCTTCACACATAGGGCAATGAATAAAATATGTTCTACTTCCAGTTCTCTTTAAGGACTCTATATGAACTAGTATTTTTTAAAGTGTTTTCTTGTGTGGCTTTATTCTCAGTTAAATTCAGAGGAGCGGGGCCCATTACAGGTCGCCACAAGTTTAGCTTTAAAAAGGTTCATATGTAACTGGAGTTATCGAACTGAGTTTGGCAGAACTCTGTATATAATTAATAATTGCTGGGATGCAGGTTGAATGATCGTTCTGAATGAAAGATAATCAAAACAAGAAATGCATTACAAATCATATTATAATCTGACGCGATAAATTACAGTTAGCCTATTTACTTATTAGCGTCGTCAATTAACAAATCAGGAAAACTTCCCGTGAGTTAAAAATAATTAAAAGCACATCTATCTATACAGAACTAAACTGTATTAAAGTTATAATTCTCTTTAACGTCTGCAAAATAAATTTACGCGTCAATTGTATTAGGAAATACTTTTAGCTGTAACATTAGTTTGCACTAGAACTTTGAAAATGGGTTTATTTAATAAGGTTAAATTTACACCACAATCCATTGAAATAAATTGAAATAACTCGACCACTGATCACTCGAAGCTAATGTATAAATTACCGTCTGCACAGAAAGAATACACTCCAATAGTCACGAAGGTAGATGAAATCTAGCAGGAATCCAACTAGGCTATATGCTAGTGCAACTAGGATTCTGTCAGAACGAACGATAAAATGCAGTTTTTCGGATTTCTCTATTTATACTTCACGAATGTAACTTGAATGGTACGTGTTGGAATTTAACACCTTTCTTGATGTATAGCAAATCCGAGGTACAACGCCGTTGTGTTAACCGCTGTGTTTCCTCCGTTTTCCCCGGTCAGGCTGCTCGCATAAGGGTGCGAAAATTCCTCGAGAAGCTAACTCTGTGAGCACCGAGTTCCCTGATTCTTTAGATCGTGTACCGCCGCGATTGAATTCTGAGATATGTCTGTCTTTGATGGTGCCACTGTTCTGAGAGCTTTGGCAACTCCCACCAGGCGGGGTGACAGCCAGGTAAGAAAATGATCTGCTGTTAATCGTTCTCAGAAATGGTTGTGGGCGTGATTTTAATCTCCAATCAAAGGCCATGCGATCTCAAACGTTCGCATAAGATAGCAGGCTACATATTAATGATCCAGCGTGTAAGGTTCTCGTGGATGCTGCATGCCGGTAAAAGTTACAACAGATGATCAGGGGTTCTAAAGTTATGAGAGGCCAATATTCTGTTATCATCCATCGAGTCAGGGAAATTCATTTGTCATACTTAGACGTACGTCACAGCGTGACTAAAATATGAGTCAGAGGCAGATAATTTCATGGCTTCTGCGTAGCAAAATTATACACATTAAAGGGGGAAGCAAAGGTGTACGGATAAGAGGCGATATTCTCACGTCACACTCCTGGAGAATGGATATATTGACACTGCCATCCAGAAAGAAGGTATCCCAAATACACAAGAGTGTCTAGGGCATGCCACAATGATCTGAGAAACAATTCAAAAGGCTAAGTCTGACATAACAAATCTCCATGTAATCTGGTTGGATCTAGCTAATGCATATGGATCCGTTTCACTCTAGATGTTGTGGCAGACCTGTCGCATAGAGATTATGATCAATAAATTTTCTATATTTTCTTTCTTTTTCTACCCGTGTCCTCCACTTTATTATCGCTCTTTTATCCTTTTCCTGTGTTTTTCGCATTCGTACGTTTGCGACTATAAACATTACTATTTTCCCATTCAAACTTTCGCCTGTTTCTTTTCTCATTTAGAAACGCGCACGCATGTTATTATATAACGTGTCAGTCGCTGCAGTCAGACGAGATGTGTGATTATGTTTCCTACTCAGACATAGGAACGGACTTTTGGTCTAGCATTTTCACCTGACACGAACGTTTCTCCGGCGTGAGGTGTGATAACCGACATCTGCACGGCGCAGAATGAGACATTTGTCTGATTATTTCCTCTGTCACGGCACTCTCGGCCAGCTTCGTTAGCAGTGAGGTGTCTAAGACGCGTTTGGCATGTTATGTCCAGCGTCTAAGGTACGTAGGTGTTAGGAAAGGGGAGAAATCGGGTTTTTGGAAATAGTGGGATCTTTTATCTGGTTTAAGATATTAACCAGAGTTTGAAACTAGATTTTCATTCGTACTCCTAAATCTGCAGTAGACAGATCGCCAGGCTAGAAGAATATCTTGTGTATTGAAAAGTCTTTAGTTTCTGGGCAATCTTTGCCGAGTTCTAGACTACCATTATATTGAATGATTCTAGTTCATGGTATTAATCTGTAGTTCTGTACGGAGGTAAATATTATATTAAGTATCTAATATTTTGTGAGTGATTAAGTGGTGAATCGCCTATTTTAGTTTCCTAGTTTCTTTTGTGCAGAGTGATAGTTTATAAGTCTGTTATATTATCTAGCTGACGTGTTTCAGTGGAAAAGCAGAAGAAATTATAATTTCTAGCTTAAAGTCATGTAGCTATAATGAATCTATTTAACTGCTAAATAATCAGACGAGAGAATTTTTTTAAACTAAACTCATAACTGCACTGCTACATCTTGAGCATTGACGGAATACGTATGTATTCCTAATTCATGATGATTTATTTATGAATATAACTTATTTCACGGGAAGTTTAAATGATAAGTCAAGCTGTACGCTTGCAGTTTATAATGTAAGTTATAACGAGTACATAGTATGTATAATTATTTTATGTGTTTTTCCCTCTATTTAGTGAAGAAAACTGGGGTTAACCCAAACTTTGCCAGCGTTAAGTACTGATGAGTAGTATCTGAGAAGAACTAAAACATTTTCCTTAAAAGACTTGGTGTAAAATCTTTACAAGAACTTTAAAGGTATCTGCAGAGCTGGGTATCCGCTTCATTAAACGATAAAACAGATTGTGTCATAACGTGCGCCAGACGGCGAACAGCAGCACGATTGTAGGTAAAGTTGTGTGAGACAGGGACCTGATGAATGAACCGAGAGAAAGCAGGAACGAGTGACTCTTTTATGGTATACCAAATTTCACCCACTTTGTAATTTCTTTATGCAAGTTTTTTTTTGTTGCAACAAGATACTTTCCCTTAGGATAGATCATACTAATATCTAAGTCTGTTCATACCTTTAAAAGGGGAAAATCATTAGATTACCGCTAATGTATCCTTGATTCCTTGGGGCTATCATTTTCTTCTAACAGGACTGTGGGCATACCTTGAGGGATAAGATCATACTGTGGGTCTATCATTCTTGTAGCATTTTTATTGACTTTTTTTACTATTTGTATATGCTTTGATGTAATTTTATGTGTTGTGATGGAATTTTCTGATAATTAAAAATTCCCTTGAACTTAATCAGTGTGTCGGGTCAGCTCGTTCCCAAATATCTATATAATCATTGTTATAGTTTTCCCATGTGTGTATGTCTACATGTCGTCAATTGTGTGGGTGTGTGCACGTGAGTGGTAATATATATATTAATATATATATATATATAGTTTATGGACTATCTGACTCCTCTGGATCTGTTGTAGAAGATAGGCGGAGAGAGAGAAGATTCTCGCTTTCCGGGACAGCCTCTATAAATTTCTACCATCTCACTCGTGGAAATCTATTTCTGTTATTATCTCTCACTGTGGCTATCACGTATTCTAATCTATTCAAAAGGGACCAACCCAAGTCTTAATTCCCCTATCAAAAATCTACGACAAGACCCTGGAGATTTACTTTCACGAGAAATTGCAGCAATTCTGAAGCTTTATTTCTCAGGGTTCTCTATCATATTTTCAACCAGAGAGTACACAACGAAGTGGATTGACCTACAAGTTGGAATTGTGATGGAATGTACCATCTCTCTGATACTATTCGTGTTGGCTATGCAAGTAATTCTCAAAGCGGCTGAAGGATCTGCAATAGGTCCGAAGCTCAATGGGAGGTGTCACATGCCACCGCTTAAAGCATTCATGGATGCCACGACAATTCTGACATCAGATGAACACCAGTCCCGGAGAATGTTAGCACGCCTGGATGAACTAGTGCAGAATGAACTTCAAACCACCAAGTCTATAGAAGCCTTTCAGTCAGAAAAGGGAAGACATTTGAGGTCACATTCATTGTTTCAAACCAAACTGTTAAAAGTCTTGGCAGGGTGTCTGATGCCTCATTAGAAGACTCAAAGGCAGTACAGTGGAAACTACGGAGCAAAAGGTCAATAAATTCACGAGGAAATGGCTAGAAGTATCACGAGGTCTGTCAGGCGTAGCACTGCACTACAAGAAGGCAAAGCTTGTGCTTTCTTTCAAGTCAGTTGTTGAAGAATACAAACTAGGAAAGGCAAGGCTCGCAATGATGCGGTGCGAGTCAGCAGATGATGTAGTTAAGTCCATTCAGTCCACACTGAAAACGGGAAGGAAGTGGAAAGTGGATGAAGCTGTTGGTGCTGCCCAAGAGTCGCTCAAAATGAGAAGCGTAATCGGATACACATAGACAAATAGACGGGGATTTGGCCATGGTGACATCCGCTGGTGGTCCAAGGCATCAGACATGGAACGCAGAGATATGGTAATTCAGGAGATACGAGGAGCTGAGAATGATAAGGATACAAAAAGCGGTGCAGCAGGCCCAACAAGGCCAATGGACTACATGGGAAGGAGCCCTGCAAAGATCCTTGACATAGAATGATATATGACATATGGCATCTTAGACTCAGCTTCATTATTAGATCAATGTATGACCTCCTGCCATCGTCCGCAAACCTTGTGAGATGGGGAAAGTCTGATGATGCTAAGTGCCCCCTGTGCCTTGAGAGGCAAACACTTGAACACGTGCTTTCAGCTTGCAAGATGGCATTAGGGCAAGGGCGATATGTTGCATTGGTGGGCAGTTCTTCTATCGTATCAAGGAGGTGCATGATAATGAATACAAAAGTGTGCCAGTATTATTGTAGGATACGGTACTTGATTTCTTATGATGAAGAATTAATGGCAGTTTATTGTATTGCATACTTTTATTGTATCACATTCATTGTATTAGCCGGGTGTAAACGTAACAGGAATGTCCGACTTGTATAAATTCAGTTAGAGCAGTTCATTTTATAGCACAACACCATTTCTCGTATTATATCAAAGGAGCTGACTTTTTATGCATGCAGGTGTCAGCTATTCATTATACGGTCACTTCGATTTCCAAGCTACCGCTTGAGGTGTTAAGATCGAAGGAAAATGATTATTTTGCTCGTGATCTAGTGGAGTATTTTTTTCAACCTCAGGCTCCAGGTGAAGGCTTCTGGGTTTCATGTAGATTATTTATAATTCTTTATTTCATTTTTTAAAGGCTTTCATCCTTCCCTTCAATGGTATCAACGAGGACATATAGGCTTTCATCCTCCCCTTCAATAGTATCAACGAGGACATAAGGCTTTCATCCTCCCCTTCAATAGTATCAACGAGGACATATAGGCTTTCATCCTCCCCTTCAATAGTATCAACGAGGACAAATAGGCTTTCATCCTCCCCTTCAATATTATCAACGAGGACATATAGGCTTTCATCCTTCCCTTCAATAGTATCAACGAGGACATGATAATGAATACAAAGCACTAGAATGCCTGATCAACTGAACGTCACAGACCTTTGTTTATATCCATCCTTGGGACCCAAAGATGCAGCAATAGTGAATGCAGTCAGCGACCCATAGCTTGACTGCTTGCATCAGGATCAGCGAACCAGAGCTGGTCAAGACCGTACTCCACCTCCACGTGGTGGTCCTGGAAACAGTCTGCGGCAGTGCAGTCTGGCTGAGCGAGTACGGATCGCTGAGGGAAGGCAAACCCGGTCCCATAAAATGCCGTGCTGAAGTCGGATGTGTCGACCGAAAGGTGCAGATATCACAGCTACGGCGTAAACAGACACAACGCAACCACCGTCCTTTTCAGGGCGAACGAGGAAGAAGAACGAGGAAGAAGATATCCATCCTTCATTTGAATGCACTCAACAGCAGTGACTGAGTTGTGCAATATGAGGTAGCCTAATTTTGAGTAGACCTATACAATGTACCATGTCTTATAGGTTGTAGCAGAACTGTTCTGGTGTTGGTACAATTTTATAACTGCTATATTGCAAAGGTTGATCAAAATGTTCAACTTACTGTAAATCATGAATCAACACACACGTTGTTCTTGGAAATTTTGACCAGCACACACAAAAAGGCTATTTGATTTCTGTCCAATAACTAAATTGCTTCGCAGATCTGGTGTTATGCAGAGACAGTTTTCTGAATAGTCAGTTTTCGCATTATAGTATAATTTACTAGATCTACCACAACATCCGAGCTCTACAAAGTTACGCAGACAATTTCTGGTTCGCGATATCTCGCGGTCAACACATCTTTTAACACTTCAAAATGTGCTATTTTTTCCTGAATTCTGCTCAAAGTCTAAATTCTACAAAGGCCCGCAGACAATTTCTTCTCCGCGAATAACTCGCTATCTACATACGCCTTAATGCGTCTACATCTATCGTAGGTCTGCTGGGGAATCGAGTTAACTTGGTATATTGACTTCGCCGCCAACCAAATCGTGCATATTGATTTGGTTGTAGTCTTAGCTAATGTTCCAATCAGATTTAATGTCTCATAATTATAATTACTTTTTGTAATGAGCTCATTTGAGCTACGCGGTGAGAATTGCACCATGTTATTTTTTATCCTATATTCGCACCAAAATAGCGTTATCTGTTAATCTGCAAATATTTGAGATGTTTTAATATTTTGAACCCAAAACTTAAAATCGTCAATTTCTTCTAACAGCATGAACTTACAAATTGTGTTATATCTTATTCTTCTCGTCTGGTCTTCATGAACATTTAAAGACCAATCACAATATTTCTACTATGTCTAATTTTAAAACTTATAATTATTGCTTACTATGCCTATGTCCTGCACTGATGGTTCGAGTACTGCGTGCTTATTTTAATTGATTTTATTAGGGCTTTATACGTTCACGACAACAGATACACATGGCACCACAACAACAAAGTACTAAATGAGCTGGCTGCTACAATAGACTTGGCAATGATGAAGGCGAACAGCAATGTCAGACCGAACACCCCAAATACATACTTTCTGAGAGCAGGAAAGTCATCATACACCAAACCAAGTAAATCAAGTAGCAGTTTATCATCTCTTCTTGACTGTGCAAATAACTGGGAGATGGCGGTAGATCTATCTGGGTTACCTGGGCTCACCATGCTCCAGAGAGCATCAGAAGATCGCGAAGACGGTCAGATGTAGTGCTGCATTCCCCATCATCGCACCAGATTATAATGATTAAGCTGACCGGGCCATTTGAATCCAGATTGGACGAGCAACACGCGTTCAAAGTAGCCAAGTATAATGATCTGGCCACAGACATGAGACACGATTGATTCACTGCAAGGGTCATGGATGTTGAGGTGGGTGCAAGACGACTCGTGGCGGCCTCAGTGTATGATCTACAGAAACTGTTGGGGTTGAGGGGACAGTTAAGAACAAGGGCACCCAAGAGGTTCAGCGAAACTGCGGAAAAGGCATCGTGCTGGCTGTGGAACAACCGCAACGGGCTATGGAACTCAGCACAATAATTTGTTTTTCAATATAGGCGTTACTTTCACAATTGCCTCCAGCTGGCAGAAAATAAAAATTTGAAAGCTACAACCAAGGTGGAGTATGTCCAATTCTCTGCACAAGACAAACGGAGGCTGACATTTAGGAGTCATGACACAAGTGGGCCCGCCCCCCTTAGAGTGTAAAGGAGATTTAGATGTTGAAAATTTAAAACAAGCTCGGGCGTTGGCGTAGCTGGCGAGTCCTTTTTGGGCTTTGTGCTAGCAGATAAATAATGTTGGTCTTTTTTCAGGACTTAGTATCTATCAACGATGATCGGGTTAACAGTCAACAGAGTTGACTTTTTTTGGATGGTAAATGCACTCTGATATAACCAAATAGGTTGAAAGGTACGCGCCTCGCCAGAAGAAGGCAAAAACCGAACCAAAAAAAGAAAGGTGTTGAAACACTTGATCGATGGGTGGGCAACTTCTGATGATCAGATTGCTTCATGTTGTGTCGCTCTGTATAGAGTTTCCTATCATTTACAATTTCCATTTTGGAATATCTGTACATATCCCTAATTTGTCTTTCCATTACCCCTGGTAGATACGCTACTTTTTTTTTTTTTTTAAACAACCACGTGACTTAGTAGGGGAGCTAACTCCAGTTTCCAGACAACTGATTGAATTTGACTAACTTGTGATTTCATTTGTAAGTAGTGGGGTATGTTTCTTTTTGAAAATCGGCAACTGAGATCTAATAACTTAAAGTTATTGTAGCAGCGCTGTGGTTCAGAATCGACATTGCACACCAGGCAAACCCATAGTTGCTCATTCTCCCTCATCAGATGTCGAACGATATGAATGCAGAATGTAGCCTACTTGTAGTTCTCTTGTTGTATAGGCTAGGCCTAGGCTACGCGTCGGTTTACACGCATCGATTTCAGTGTCGCTGTCGTACAGGTTTTTCTATTTTAGTTTGAAATGTATGGGTATCGTCTATAATGAAACCTCTACTTTGTAACTGCTTGAAATGAACTAAATTGACCGATATATGACCATCGTCTTTTCCTTATAAAGTCGGAGACATATTTCTGCCTAGAGTCTTCTCTTATTTGTCGATTAGTCTTGAATTCTTTCCAACTGATGTTCATGAGTTTTCTAAGACATTCAATACCGCCTCGAAAAAGAATTCAGAGACGGAGCAATAAGAGTTAGGTTTAGGAATCCAAGATCTAACCTTAAACTTTTCCATAACAACGTCGGCGAATTATTTGTATGACTTAAAAGAGTACAAACCCACTGTTCTTCATTTCAGCTATGTTAATTTAAGGGTAGCGGCTCAAAACAGGGTTGGGGTTAGGTCAAGGCTAACAGTAATGTAAATATAGATGGCCAGTCAGGCAATATGGGGCAACATGGCTGACCTTGCCTACTGTCATCACCTTTTACTAAAATTGTTAGATATCTAGGGAATTGAAAACTTCCAGTACCACGAAACTTTTTATATTACTACTGGGAAAGGGCTATTTCAGAATATAAGAACCTTACCATGCAAAATACTTGAAAACAATAATATATAGCATTTCTTATTAAAACATAAGAAGTATGAACAACAGACAATCACAGTATTAGATTATTTACAAGCATTAATTTCATTCAAAACTATAGAACAGGTGTTTAGAATAGAGACACAGGTATAACAAATACATTCAAACAGTATTTACTAAAAACAAAAAATGTAATATACAGTGCAGTCTGGATAAGTAGATGTCACTGGGGCCATCTAAATTGCTCCTACTTATCAGAAATTCTGCGTATCAGAAGTTTCCTCAAAGATGGGCATTTTGCAGTCAGAATCAGACAGAAAGTGTGGCATTATTATTTCACCCGTTTATTGCAATGGTTTCATTGTTAAAATAACACTTTTGCTGTCTTCCACTTTTAAAAAAGCAAATTAACAAAATCACAAGGTATTTTTAGTAACATGGGTGTAAGTACTGAAACATCAAAAATTTGACATGATATAATTTACTAATCTCAGATCATGTACTGTGTTGTCAGTGCGTACCACATACATGCACCAGGTAGCTCACGGGGAACTCTGGAGACACAGAATTTAAAGTACAACGCCCACTTCAAGCATGTCATAAGAGGCAATTAATATGTGCTTATACACAGGACTGGCAGTTTCATCATGTTAAACTAATTGTTATAGAATTACTACCAGAACACATGAACGACTTGATGCTGGACTGACAGTCTCATCATGTTAAACTAATTGTTATAGAATTACTACCAGAACACATGAACGACTTGATGCTGGACTGACAGTCTCATCATGTTAAACTAATTGTTATAGAATTACTGCCAGAACACTTGAACAACTTGATGTAGGACTGACAGTCTCATCATGTTAAACTAATTGTTATAGAATTACTACCAGAACACATGAACAACTTGATGCAGGACTAACAGTCTCATCATGTTAAACTAATTGTTATAGAATTACTGCCAGAACACTTGAACAACTTGATGTAGGACTGACAGTCTCATCATGTTAAACTAATTGTTATAGAATTACTACCAGGACACATGAACAACTTGATGCAGGACTAACAGTCTCATCATGTTAAACTAATTGTTATAGAATTACTGCCAGAACACTTGAACAACTTGATGTAGGACTGACAGTCTCATCATGTTAAACTAATTGTTATAGAATTACTACCAGAACACATGATTGACTTGATGCTGGACTGACAGTCTCATCATGTTAAACTAATTGTTATAGAATTACTGTCAGAACACATGAACGACTTGATGTAGGACTGACAGTCTCATCATGTTTAACTAATTGTTATAGAATTACTACCAGAACACATGAACGACTTGATGTAGGACTGACAGTCTCATCATGTTTAACTAATTGTTATAGAATTACTACCAGAACACTTGAATGACTTGATGCTGGACTGACAGTCTCATCATGTTAAACTAATTGTTATAGAATTACTGTCAGAACACATGAACGACTTGATGTAGGACTGACAGTCTCATCATGTTTAACTAATTGTTATAGAATTACTACCAGAACACATGATTGACTTGATGCTGGACTGACAGTCTCATCATGTTAAACTAATTGTTATAGAATTACTGTCAGAACACATGAACGACTTGATGTAGGACTGACAGTCTCATCATGTTAAACTAATTGTTATAGAATTACTACCAGAACACATGATTGACTTGATGTAGGACTCCTGCAATGGTGGCTCCTTGCTCCATAAAGAGGAAATAATGAAACAGAAGATAACATGAAGAATAGAAACTCTCAATCACAAAAAACACAGTAAACATTTAGTTGGGCACATGAGAAATGAAGTGAAGAATTTTTATCCTAACACCATTTAGCAGATGACTACTCTGAGAACTCAACTTCTATTCTGGTTTGCACTTTGAGATCTAGGGTAAATGAAATCTCAGAAGCTTTAAAGCTGCAGCCAGACATTAAATAAATGTATGGTCGTATCAGTCAAAAACTTACGCGCGGTCACACAAATTTATTTACAACTTGGTCTTCTGTGAGGGGTAGAGACAGAACTTCTGCTTAAACAAGACTAAATTTGAGCTGGCACTGAACAATTACCTCTACTTATATGAAAATTCTAGTTACCAGAAGTTGACTGAAATGGAGTTAACAAAGCCAATGAAGATATTTAACTGGGATCTGCAGAATTGCTTCGACTCAACCAAAAATCGACTTAAGCAAGTTCTGCTTCAGTGGACTGCACTGTATATAATTATTAGTGGAGAAATGGCAAGGACAGTGAAAGTCTCATGGTGGTCATACTAAGGCAGCCTCTTCCTTATATTAGAACACAAATTGTCTTCTTTCTGCAATTATGGACTTGAGTTCAGCTAACAAGAGAATGCAGATGACTTCTTCTTGAACCATACGGACTGAAAATAAAAATATTTATATTAAAAATTCACAAAACAAAGTAAGTGTAAAATGAATTTAAATAATTTAGCTTTCAAGTGATGATTGTTGTAAATTTCTAGCATCTATACTTCTGATGTTATTAAAGCCTACAACTGCACCAAGACTTTTTCAACACCCTGTATTAATACATACACACACAGCTTGAAGGTGCCAAATGAACTGTTTTCTTAAAGCGCCAAATACCCTAGTTAATATGCTCCTGAGGCTAAGTCTTTACTTTTATTTTCTGTTACAGTAGTATCAATAATTTTTATTTAGCTCTCCCCCACTTTTTACAGTTAAAACAATTCTATGAATGTATATTTTCTCAAGTATGTGTATGTTGTGTTTGCCATCCCTGCATATCCTCTATAGATCTAATTTTGTGACACTATAGAGAGAGAACAGTTCAGATGACAGTACACATCCTTGCCTAACACCATATTATATCTGTTTAAACTTTTCTATTTGATTGTCAATTTTAATACTGTTTTATTGTCAATTTTCACAGCTGTTATTTGTTTCCGCATATGTGTTCTTTATAATTCTTAGGTCTGTACATAAGCATGTAAGTTTTCCAACATCTAATGAATTGCTCTCTTTCCCATTTGCACCTGAATGTAGCTTTTATAGTAGTTTTTACCATTTCATAAGTTGCCTCTATATCATTTTGTTGTAAGCTCCTCCTTCCTTAGCAAGTTTGTCTGCCTCCTCATTGCCTGGTATGTTGCAAGGGGCTGGTATCCACTGGATTGTGCACGTGTTGAAGCATTTGGCCAGTCCTTCAGGGGAGATTATCAGATCTTTTAATTCTTTAGCATGGTGGCTCTTCAGAGCTGTTATTACTGAGAGGGCATCTGTAAAGATTACTATTTATTTTTCTGCATGTGCTTTGCATTCATTAAGAGTTTCCGCTGCCTGTTTCAGGGCTTCTGCTTCAGCATTGAAATTATTGCAGTATTTGCCAGTGGTGATTGCCACAGAGTGGATTCTATTCTTTAATTTTATGAGGATGCCAGCACCCCCATTTTTAACTGCATTTTTTCCTGAACCATCAGTGCATGATTGTGTCCAAAGCTTTGTTGTAAATGATTGGTCAATATACATGGTTGCTGTACACTTTCTTAGTGTTTCTGTGTTCCCTTACTTTCAGTGCCTGGAATATCAGATTTTAGCTCAGGAAATTATCTTATTTTCCCTTGGCCAGTTCTTCTCATCAGTTCCACTTTTGTTACCATTTTAATCCTTCTATTCTATACCAGCAGCCATTTATGAAAGTCTGTACCTTTTTGGTTGTACTTTTTTATGTTGTCCATGTTTTAGAGCCATACAGTAGGATTTATTGGGCCTTTGAGTTGAAGATTCTTATTAACAGATATGAATAGCTGTTTAAAACTTACACAGATCTCAGGAGAAGCTGCTTGGGTCACAGTTATCTGTTGGGAAGGAAATAGAAAAACAGGAAATAAGGGAGAATCAAATCCATATAAATATACATGTTCATAAATTCATAGAAAAGCATACTGGATAGTAGATTTACTCTTGACAGTACAATTTTAAATTCCATAATAATAAATTCTTTAAGCACCAAACACGGCGCATAAGGCAGAAACCAGTGCTCTCCAGGTTGTACGTTGTGACGCCACTCCTCTTAGCTCTTGCACATTGTTTAATGCCAACGTTCTTCCTTCTCTTATTATTGTTCTTCTGAGTGTTTCTTTTGGTCTTCCTTTTTTCCTCTTACCCTCAGGAACCCAAGTGAGTGCCTGCAATGGTATTCTGTTGTTTTGCATTCGTAGGACATGACCGATATATGACCATCGTCTTTTCCTTATATAGTTGGAGACATATTTCTGCCTAGAGTCTTCTCTTATTTGTCGATTAGTCTTGAATTCTTTCCAACTGATGTTCATGAGTTTTCTAAGACATTTGTTCTCAAATGTATTCAGCTTGTTCTCCAATGATTTTGTTATTTTCCAACTCTCACAGCCGTATGTTAACACTGAGATAACATTTGAATTAAACAGACAAAGCTTGGTATGTATATTCAATGATCATAATTTCTAAATGTTAGATAATCTATTGAAGGCGCTAGCTGCCAAAGCAATTCTAGTATGAATTTCTCTTGTTGTGTCACCATCCTGAGTCATTTTACTGCCTAAATAATTGAAACTTTCAACTTTCTGTAGTTTTTCCACGTTCAGGATGATATTAAAGGTCTCATTAGAAAAGTTCATAACTTTAGTTTTAGAGGCATTTATTTGGAGACCTATTTTAACCGAAAGATGACACAAATTATTTACTGCTTCTTGGGATTGTCTGGGTGTTGAACTTAAGAATGCGAAATCATCTGCAAAATCCAGGTCCCCCAGGAATTTTCCATTTGTCCATTTTATACCTAATTGTTCATTGTGGGTATAGTTTCTCATAACCCAATCAATAGCTATTCCAAAAAGTAGTGGTGACATAATACAGCCTTGTTTCACCCCTGTTTCTACTGTAAACCATTCTGTATTCCCTTTATTTGTTCTAACACAACATCTTGCAGTGTCATATAGCGCTTTGATTATATTCACATATTTTGTTGGAAAACCATAGATTGTAAGTATCTTCCACAATGATGGGCGGTGTAGACTATCAAAGGCTTTTTGAAAATCGACGAAGGTGATAATAAGTGGCGATTGCATTTCCACTGATTCTTCTATAATTGTTCTTAGTGTGAATATTTGATCAATACATGATCGTTTCGGCCTGAAACCCGCTTGTTCTTCTCTGATCTTTTCGTCAGCATGCAATTTGAGTCTTTCTAACATCATGCAACATAATAATTTTCCAGGTACTGATAATAGAGATATACCACGCCAGTTATTACAGTCTGATAGATCACCTTTCTTCGGTAACTTTACAATAATACTGTCTTTCCATTGTTGTGGTGGCTGTTCTTCTCTCCATACTTCATTTATAATATCTAAAATTCCATAGTAAACATAAATATACTGTAAAATTTGTCACGGATCGCCTCTCCTTAGCTCTGCAGTAGTAGTCCATTAGTGGCCAAAACGCAAGAGTATCTAAAATGGGTCATCAAAGGTGTCTACCTTCGCACAAGATTACTCCTAGCAGAGTTGTAGAATGAAGGGTAATGATGCTTCTATCTCAAGGCAGTGTTCACAAGATAATTTTAGAAGTCAAGAACAATGCTGCATAGGGCTGAGCAATTGTTAATCTGTCCATCGCCTTTTGTGAAGAATTAAACAATGGTTAAAGCCGGTTCAAGCCCCCAGCTGGTGTAAATCCAGCAAACTTCCCTTTTTATAAGAATTAGCTCTACAGAGGTAAATATATGTCTAGATGTATATATATATATATATATATATATATATATATATATATATATATATATATATATATATATATATATATATATATATATATATATATATTAATGTCTTGCTCCTACGTATGTTTTCACACTTATAATAACTGAATCAACTATGTTATGTTTTAAAATAACATGTAACAAATTTAATAATCAGTTTTAACGGGTTAAAATAAAGATGAAATGATGGTGACTTTTATAGTTAAATAAAATTTCTCGTCATTGAGACATGGTTTGAGGATTTAAATTAAAAATTAAACTTTAATTTTAATGTCCATTTGCTGGTGCCTTTTAGTTAGCACTTAGCTTGTATGAGAGAGTCCTTCAGCCGCGGTTTTTATCATGTCTTTTGTGATGATGACACTTCACAGTCTGATAGCTTCGTTCCTCTAACGGTCTGATAGCTTAGTACCACGATCCGTCTGATAGCTTAGTACCACTATCTTTTAGACAAAATAAAAACAAATGCCTCTGCTAAGTATACTTGTGGGCTGCAAATTAACAGGTGCATTGTCTCGCTGTCCACCCACCAATATTATTCTCTCAGAATAATTATTCTTGAGTATACACAGTGTGACTCAGGGAAGATGATTAGAAATCACCAATATTCTTCTGGGTATTAAAATGGGAAAATATGTGCTGGGACAGCACGAAAAGCAATGATTTGCCTGAATTACAATTAACAAGGTACATATATCTCACAAAATGATATAATACACTTGAGGCACATGTGATGTAATCATCACTCATCACTGCTCCAATCGGAGACTGTTGTCACCTGTGCTGTCGGTTTTCTGTACGACTAGCAAGAAACAATCACCAGTGCTTGCTGTAGTGGTTCATAAATATACTATTTACATAGCTTGAGGTTGCCAGCCTCATATAACCACTTAGCAAGAAAAACATCTACCGTGTGTTACCGGGGCCTGAAAGAGGAGCAAAGAATAGTAACACTGTTCTGTACCATGCATGTCGAAGACACGACTAAGGAGGGTTGGGCATGGGGCTGGTTACCCTATCCTGCAAAAAAAAAATTAAACCACAAAAAAACTTCAACAAACATGGACTTGAGATGATGGCACATGACAGGAGGACTTGGCATGTGTTTGCTGAAGGCCTATGCTCCTTTGGGAGTGGAGGGTTATGATGAAGAAAAAACCTGTCAAATTCACATTTGTAAAATAAATGTTTACACTTACCCCAAAGTAACTTTTGGGAACACAATCTCCTCTCACAGTTTAGGATGGACACAGCGATTTATTAGATGCTTCAAATCACTTGGTCTGGGAAATTATAGTAATCCTCTTATGGCGGGTGTTCAGCGAATCACTTGGCCTGGGAAACTTTAGTAATTGTTACCTCTTCTTTTCTGTTGTATTGACTGGCTTACTGTCAGTGGCCAACATATTACTTTCTAACGCGAATGATGTGGGCCGTTTTACTTTGGCATATGGTTAAGTTTGGTAACATTGTTAAATGGGTCAAGACTGGGTGACCAAATTGCAGAGGAAGTAGACGCTGGACTCATTGTTGAATATATGTATATATATATATGATGAGATGATTTATTACGAGACGACATTAACATCATGGGCAGGTACAGTATATCATCAAATGGTTTCATGACAGATATATAATAATCAATGTGAGCGTTGATCAACCTCAATAGCCGTTCCCCCACGAAGGTTAACGGATGTTGTTTGGCTACGAAGTTGTAGGATGCATGGGTTTATGAAATGAACCATGTTAAAAGCGTGAGCATAGATATATTTCTTCTTTGATCCTTAGCCGCCAACCGTCAAAGCAGTCAGTGGCCATAACGCCTAGTGGCGTCTTGTAGGGCAACAACAAATTGATTCTACTTTGCTCGGTCTTCGGCCATCCTTTGTACAGTGCCCCAACTCTGGTTCATTCTTTGCATCTCAGCCTCCACAGTCCTCCGCCAGGTTGTTTTTGGTCGGCCTCTCTTTCGTTTTCCTTCAGGGGTCCAAAGCATAGCTGTTCTTGATGGCATCAGGGTCTCTTCTGAGGACATGGCCAACCCAGCTCCAGCGTCTGCCAGCTATGATGTTGTGCATGTCCTCTTGCTTGCTCCGAGTAAGCAGATCTTGGTTGGTGATGGTATTCGGCCAAAAGATTTGGTGAATTTTTCTTAGGCATGTTGTGTGAAAAGAGGACAATTTCGACATTTCCTTCTCTGTAACTCTCCAGCATTCTGCACCATAGAGAAGCACAGAAAGCACACATCTCTGATATAATCTTAATTTTGTGCTTGTGCTGTATTGAGAGGACTTCCAGATGTTGTTTAGGCTAAAAAAGGCTGTTCTTGCCTTATTCATTCTGATGTTGATGTCTTTGCCTGC
Source organism: Oreohelix idahoensis (assembly GCA_024509875.1). Classification (NCBI taxonomy): domain Eukaryota; kingdom Metazoa; phylum Mollusca; class Gastropoda; order Stylommatophora; family Oreohelicidae; genus Oreohelix; species Oreohelix idahoensis. Next base: position 150,227 of record JAMPIV010009230.1, read on the forward strand.
CCCGCCATCTGGTGTTACTGTGCATCCTAGGTATGTGAAGGTGTCTGTCTGTACCAGTTGCTGATTCCTTACTGATATGGGCTCAGGGTTGCTCACATTGAGCGTCATGACCTCTGACTTCTTTAAATTGATGTTCAAGCCCACTTGCTGGCTAAACTTATTAAGTCTATCCATTTTTTCCTGGATGTGTTGATGTGAATGTGTTAGTAGTGCAATGTCATCTGCATATTCCAGATCTTCCAATGTAGAAAATGTAGTCCATCTTATTCCTCTTGGACTGCCCTCTGTTGTCTGGCACATCACCCAATCTATGACTGTTAAAAATAGAGTGGTTGATAAGAGGCATCCCTGTCGTACTCCTGTCTTCACCTCAAAGGTTAGGTTGCTCTGCCCAACACTACACATAAAGTTGGCATAGAGGCTTTTTATGATTGACACTATGCAGCTTGGAATTCCATAAGCCCTCAGTATTTTCCATAAACTGTCCCTATGTATGCTGTCAAAAGCCTTTTCAAAATCAACTAAATTAATGTACAGCTGTCTTTGCCATTCTGAGCACTGCTCTATAATGTTCCTGAAAGTGAATATATGATCTACACATCTTCTGTTCTTTCTAAATCCTGCTTGTTCTTTCCTCAGTTTGTGGTCTACTGCTTTTGAAATTCTCTGTATAATTATCCTGCCTTATATTTTGCTGGGAACTGAGAGAAGAGTGATTCCTCTCCAGTTATTGCAGTCTGCAAGATCTCCCTTCTTGGGCAATTTGACATTTATTCCTTTGTTCCACTCTGATGGTGTTGTCCCCATTTTCCAGACTTGTGCAAATAGTGGTTCTAATAGTTCTGCTGCTAGCTCAGGGTCTGTCTTAAATAGCTCTGCATTTAAGTTATCATGGCCCGGAGCTTTTCCATTCTTTAACCCTTTGATTGCTGTGATGATTTCTTCTTTTCATGGAATGTCTGTATTTACATCTAGATCGTTTTCAGCCTCAGGAACATTCAATTGTGTCTCTGGTGGTTCCTTGTTCAGAGTTTCTCTGAAGTGCTCTGCCCATATTGTTTCCTGTCCTTCTGCTGTCATGATGAGATTTCCTTGCTTATCGCTTACTAAAGTAATATTGTTTGCACCTCGTTTTCCGCTGATGAATTTAGTTATTTTGTATACTGTGCTTTGTTCATTTCTCAGTGCTGCCTCTTCTGCCTGTCTTGCAAGATCGTCTAGGAAATTCCTTTTGTTGGCTCGGGTTTGGCGTTTAACTTCCTTGTCCAGCTGACTGTACTGTTCGCTTTATACGAGGGGCGTTCAGAAAGTAATGCACCACATCGTTTTTCTCAGCTAATAATGAAGATAGAAGCATGAAATTTTGCACACTTTAAGTATGGCATGTGCCAATTGTGTGCACCAAATTGCACCACAACCGGCCAAATAATACGGCTGTCCTAAACCGTTGAAATGGAGCGTGTTAGCAACTTGCGTTATAAACAGCGAATTGTGATAGAATTTCTCGTTGCAGAGAAGGAAACTGTTGTGAACATTCACAAGCGTCTATGTGATGTGTATGGAAGTGTTGCAGTCGACAGGAGTACAGTCAGTCGCTGGGTTCAGAGAATCAAAGAATCAGGAAGTGGAGATATGGAGCTGCTTTATCGGCCGTGCTGTGGACGTCCTGCCACAGCCACCAACACAGAATTGTTGAAATGCGCTGAGGGCATTATTCTTACTGATAGGCGAATCACTACTTAACAATTGGCCTTACAGCTGTCAGTCAGCATTGGCAGTGCAAATGCAGTTATAAAAACTCTCGGATTTTCTAAGGTTTGCGCACGTTGGGTTCCTTGAAGTCTCACAAATGACTACCGATTGCAAAGGAAAGCAATTTCTTCTGAATTATTGGAGCGTTTCAGTGCTGATGGAGAGAACTTTTTGGCTAAGATCGTTACAGGTGACGAAACCTGGGCACATCATTTTGAACCTGAGACAAAAAGACAGTCAATGGAGTGGCATCATCCGCAATCACCAAGAAGAAAGAAATTCAAGACAATTCCTTCAGCTGGAAAGGTCATGATCACTGTCTTTTGGGACATTGAAGGTGTGATTCTTGTGGACGTTATGCCAAGAGGAGAGACAATCAATTCGCAAGCTTACATTAAGACATTGAAAAAACTCAATCAACGTTTTCGCAGAGTGCGGCCGCACAAGAATCCAGCAATCCTGCTTCTCCTTCACGACAATGCGCGACCTCACACAAGTCTGGCAACACGGGAAGCAATCACCAAATTGGGTTGGACTGTACTACCCCATCCACCCTATAGTCCCGATTAGGCGCACTCTGATTTTCATCTATTTGGTCCACTTAAAGATGCACTCCATGGGACAAGGTTTGAAGATGATGAAGGAGTGATTCATGCAGCGAAGAAATGGCTACATGATGAAGACAAAATCTGGTACAGGCTAGGAATACATGCACTTGTTTCGCGCTGGCATAAAGCCGTACATATTGATGGGGATTATGTTGAATTATACCGATGTTTACATGACATATCCATGTATATTGTGTATAAATTTCATGCTTTTTGAATAAACAGCTCCTGAGAAAAACGATGTGGTGCATTCCTTTCTGAACGCCCCTTGTAGTTGCTTTAACCTAGGGGACTTCACTTCTGTTTTCTTTCTTTTCATTTCCTTTCTCAGTGTTATGGTGTTTAATGTTTCTGGTGTTATCCAGTCTTGCTTCTTCCTTTCCTGGAATCCCAAGCATGATTTGCTGCTTTCCTTATATATTGTTGAAATGGTGTTGAATTTCTGGTCTATATCATCAGTCAATGTCTTTTCCTGACTTTTGACAAATTGATATCGTTTCTTTATGTCAGCCGCCAAAGCTTTTCTGGTAAGGGGGTCCTTCAATTTGCTGATGTCAAACCTTTTCTGTGTAGTTGCAGTTGGTCCAACCCTTCTTAGTTTCACTTTCAGTTTTGCTACTAGTAAATGGTGATCACTTCTCACATCTGCACCTCTTCTTACCTTCACATCTTGTAATGCATGTCTCCATCTACCGTTAATCATGATGTGGTCTATCTGGTTTCTGGCCCGACCATTTGGTGATTCCCATGTTAATTTGTGAATTTCTTTATGTGGGAAAAGTGTTCATCCAATGACCAGGTTGTTAATACTACAGAAACTTATTAATTTATCCTGATTTTCGTTTGCTGTTCAGCTGCCGCATTTCCCCATTACTCTTTCATTATATGTATTGTGTGTACCAGCTTTCACATTGAGGTCTCCCATTACTATAATAAGATCATATCTAGGTGTGTCTTCCATTTCTTTCTGCAGTTGTTGATAGAATTCATCCTTGACCTCTTCATCGCTGTCATTCGTTGGTGCGTAGCATTGTATTATTGTAGTATTGGTGAATCTACCTCTCATTCTTATTCTTATCAGTCTGTTGTTGATGGGTTTCCTTTCCAGTAATGTCCTTTCTATTCCTTTCTGTAGAATAATGGCTACACCTTCATTGTGCTGTCCATCCTCTTTTCCAGAGTAAAGTACTGTTTCTCCTGTTGCTGTTTTAACTTTTCCTGCCCCTGTCCATCTGCTCTCGCTTATCCCTAGAATGTGTAACCTATAGTTTCTCATTTCTGCCGTGACCTGTTTTAGTTTACCCGTCTCATTCATTGTCCTGACATTCCAAAATCCTATTCTTGTATCATGTTTTGTGGTCAGGACGTCCGTTCTCATGTCAATTGCTTCCTTTCGGCTTTCACCACTGACAGTCATACGAGCCTCAGACTCCGGATGTCTGTCCCGCAGCAAAGTTTGTTTATTCATTGTTGTTTCCATAACCTCTATTTTTTTTTACAAAGACAGGAGTGTCAGCCCTGTGCTAAAACCCCCACCTGGATGACCAGGGTGTCTGCTTTAGTCTGACCTCTGCCCGCGCAAACCTGTCCAGCTTGGTAGAACCTTCCAGGAGTAAAACTCCCGCTGGCATAGCTCTGGGGGTAATCAGGGTACACAAGCCGCCATACCTCGATAAGGTATTAACACCGGTGATGGCAGAGATATATTTCAGTGATGATCAAATGACATCTCCAAGCGTTGTATTGACGCACTAGCAATCGACACCACTGGTCGATTGAAGCTCTACAATAAATAGCACTGGGGGGATCTGTACCTGAGGCTTGATACAGTAAAAAGCCGAATTATGGCTGAATCTTCATAGTATTTTCTCTTGACACATCATGCACAAGTAAAGCAATATCATCTCACAGATGATTATTAATATAACACGACCAGGTCCTCCCTAGACTTGGGATAAGACCCCGGGCCAAAATCACGTCTATGCAAGACCAAGGATATATAAATCTGCCTCCAGAATATTTGCTGGATGGCAACAAATCACCGTGACAAATCGCATTATAACCGTTCAATAATAGTGCACGGTGGTGCGTAAATAATCAGACATACAATTAACTTAGATACACTCAAAAATGTGTCTATACTAGACTCACGTGTGAGGATCTCAAACACTAAACTCCCACGCGAAAATAACTTAACAGTAATCCTCTTATGATGGGTCAGTCTGATTCCTTAGGCATCCAGACTTCGTATTTATAAATGCGGGTTTACTTTTAAGTTTTAAAGTTGCCCAAATACTTCAGATCTGTCACTTATAATTTTGGAATCCTTATTCCGATCGTTCTTTCTCTAGCTTCTGGGAGTTGCTAGTTTGACGTTGCGATGCAGTTCGATTTTTAACTCCTATTTTGCTAGATTATATCTCTCAATTCTCAGTTCAAATCCCAGATTGTACTTTTGGACTAACTTCCAATGAAAGTCACTGTATATTCCTGCTCTCAAATCAAACCAATGGTAAGCTCTTTAGCACTATCTAGGTTGGTGTATTTAAATCATATTTGTGGTGATATTACAGTGATACAACGTTAAAATATCTCCAATTATAAAGATAACGGGTAAGATAACAGGTAGGGATAAAATTATACGTAAGATACGAGGATACATTCTCGCCTACGCCAGCGCTTTCTACCGCCATTGAAACTAACTAGTTGGGACATGCAGACTAAACGGTTTACCCTTTTAGACGGGAGGGAAACGGAGATAAAAGAAAAAATATGACTGAACACGTGTTTGAATCTAAAAAGCAAAAAGACGCAATTTGTAGTTTAAAGAAAAAAAAATCACGCCACTAGTTGACACAATGTAAGGAATTGGTAGAAAAACGACCTTAGCTCTTGTTAGAAACAGTCGTATCTTGGAAGTTTTTACGGTAATTGGTTGTTTTATTTGAATACAGCGGCAAACGCGTGGACGAAGGTTCAAAAAACAAATTTCAAAAAAACTAACCTTGAGAAAAGTAGGTTTTTCTTTAATAATAAAGTTATGAAAATAAAACCTAGCTAGTTTGATAGCCCATCTTGAGCAGAGAAATAATATACTTTTAATTATACAGACGGACAGATAACACGGAAGATATTGACGAAAGACCGTATTGTTCCAATCAGACTAGCGAACAGTTTTTTGTGCATATTTTCACTAACGTTACATTTTGGCGTCCTTGAGCCCTAAAAATGCAAAAATCAAACTGCAATGAACTAGAGAGGAAAGTCGGAGGATAGAAGCTAAAAATAACTTAGGGTGGCAGGTTTGTGCAGTTTTTGCATGTAGTTAGTCCAAAAAACAAGTGTATTTTTGTGAAAAGCCAAGTAGAGACAGACGGACCAACAGAAAATAATACACACTTGACTGAGATTTGACTGAAATTTGACTTTTGGTTTGAATATTTGAAAAAAAGTTAGAGGGGAAGTTCGTTGATTGGACAGAAGTATTTATATTAGTGAATGAGAGACGCACACTTGTACCATTTGATATAAGACTGTCCATTAACACAGTTCTTGACTGCTAGAGGTGATTTCCCGGAATAAATAAATAAAAATCAGTGGGACGCCCTAATCTAGCCAGCAGCTCAGCTGAGTTTTGCTAGTACTAAGTAACTGTGTTCTCAATTCTGAATTGTGGTAAGGAAAAAAGCATTTATCTTGGTTATTTTAATATTTTGAGTGATTGATACTGCCATATCATGAAAAATGATTACGACAAGTAAGTGCTTGCTCTAGGTCCCCAGCCGCAGTCCAGGGCCTAGAGACAAACTAATAATATATGAAAACCTATCTAAGACTATGGAAGGCGGATCTATAATTGAGATCAGTGGGAACATAACACCCACCTTATTGAATGGAGGAGGAAACTATTGAACATATTTCGGATGCAATGCAGTCTTGGGAAACTGGTACTATTTGATAACAACTGGGTAAGATGTGCTAAGTTGGTCAGAGAGATCTGACCCGATCTATGTACTGTTGTTTTGTGGTGTTGTGTGTAAGAGTGGCGCAGTAAATAGAGTACTGACACATGGCACAAATTTTGTTTCAGAGTTTCTGATCTGGCACTACGATTGTGCCAGATGCTCTTGTAGAAGTACAAGAGCGGGTGTCTGTGCAGCCTAACATTTTACTCCAGCTACTGAGAGGAAGGGGGCCACAAGAATTCTGTACTACATCATTACAGGCCAGTAAAGTGCAAACCTGGCCTGCTGGAGATTCATAAACAATATCCACCATAAATAAAGAAATAAATCTTGTCATAAAAACATTAACATCAGTCCATATGTCAAGGACTATGAACTTTGTAACCATAGATTGGGCATGATGACGCCACCCCAACTAACCATCCAGTGCTAGTGTTCCCAAGACAGTGTAGATACCATTAATATTAATCATTGTAATAATATACCTATGTACAAAAGTTATATTTGATTATGCAATATATATATATGCATTTCATTGATAAATACCTATCATTTCATATGTTCTGACCAAAAGAAACAATTGGTTCAGGACTAATAAATTAAAAAAATTTTCAAACTTAAACTATAACAGCCAGTGTTAGTTCAGTGTATCATAGAGATTATTATTATCATTATTAGACTTATTAATTACATGTGTGTGTCTGTGTATTTTATTACCTACACATTACATTTCAGTACCCTAAACTTTTAACGTAGCTAACACTCATTATAGGAGAATAGGTCTGTTTGAGGTCGTAAGTGGTAGCAGAAGGGCCTTCTGTAACTCACATAAGCTTTTATCTCAGGAGCCTTCACAGCTGACCTCATACAGTACACTAGGTAACATAACAACCATACAATAACATCAAAAAACCACTACAATATTACACCCACAAGTTTCAAAACATTAAATTTTAAAATTCCATTGCGTGGCCTTTTTCTAATAATGCTGTAATACTTCCGTCAACTCACAAACAAATCTGTGAATTCATTTCCTGGCATAATACTTTCCGCCAAGATTGTCTACCCAGACAGATTATCAGCAATATTGATACCGAGAGGGCTCACAGGTAATGATTATCTAATTAACACTGGTTTTTTCACTTGTCCCGCAGGCAGCTTTCTTAGATAGTAATCTGGCTTTCTGTGCGTGTTCGTGCGATACCACGTTGCACAAACAACTGATGTCTCTTTCAAAGGTAGCCAGTCTGACTTACGTGAAAATCGTATTAACCTGATTTCACTTAGTAAAACGTAAACAGTCTGGGAGCGGTTACAGCAAGAATATTGAAGATGCACATAATATGGCAAATAATAGGATGATGAAAAAAATGAAGAAAATATGTCATACTGTCAGACGGAATGAATGGGTGAGAGAAGGGCACTAAAGTACATGCACAAAGACGTTTTGTCACAAAATGTAGTGCTTGTCAGCATAAACAATTTTTAAATTACATTTTTATTTACTCAGTTTTGTTTTTTCCCCTGTTTTTACTCTGAAAATACTTGTGTATTTTGTTTGTTTATTAACTCTTAGTATACGAGCGGCCTCTTAGAGAGGCCGATGATCGATCCCCGTCAATAGCGAAAATTTATAGGTGAATGCATGTTTAAAACCACTGAACAATTTAGTTATGTGCATGATATAGGGGTTTCATTTCTTCACATTTTGATATATAACACTTATGTTATCTTTATAAATAAATTGTTTATTGCAAAATCTGTAAAGGTAGTCATGAAATTAGCTCGTATACTAAGAGTTAAAGAAAAAGTAAATAGGTTATTTACAGTCACACAAACTTTTTTAAATTTCTTTATATTTCTATTATCTCTTCTTCATTGGCATGGATTAGTTTTGTTTTGATAAATGCATATATAATTTCTCCAGGCCTCTTAAACTGACAGGATCTACCATTATTAGTCGGTATTTCTGTCATACACCCGTGTGTTACCGGGGCCCGAAAGGGGAGCAAAGAATAGTAACACTGTCCCCTGCCAAGCATGTCGTAGAAAGCGACTAAGGAGGGTTGGGCATGGGGCCGGTTACCCCATCCTGTAAAAAAATTTAAACCACAAAAAACTTCAACAAATATGGACAAGTCAAATAAAGAAAATAAAACACAGCCATCCAAGACAGGGGAAGGTCCTCTCGTGGGGAGGCGTATGATGCAACACAGAGAAAGCCGAAAGGAGTCTGTGTTGCTGACTAACCTTCTTTCTTCTAGGAGAACTTCCAGATTTGGCACCTGGAATGTTCGGACATTAAACGAACAAGGGAAAGTGGCACAAGTAGCAGCAGAAATGAGGGAATACAAAATCGAGGTTCTGGGAATGTGTGAAACAAAGTGGAAGGGGGTAGACAGGAAGAAACTCATCACAGGTGAATTGGTGCTGTCCTCAGGACATGAAGACGAAAGTTCACACCACAGTGAAGGGGTAGCTCTTATGTTATCTAAAGAAGCACAGAAAGCACTCATTGAATGGGAAGTTGTTGGACCCAGAATAATAACAGCTACTTTCAAAACAGCTAAAAAGAAAATTCATGTAAATGTCATCCAATGTTATGCACCAACTAATGACAAAGAAGAGTCTGTGAAAGAAGCATTTTATACTAAACTACAGGAAATTATGGATAAAGTAAAAGGAAGAGACATCACAATTTTGATGGGTGACATGAATGCAAAGATAGGTACAGTCAACACCGGATTTGAAGAAGTCATGGGAAAACATGGGCTAGGAGTAATGAATGAAAATGGAGAACTATTCGCAAACTTCTGTGCTTCAAATCAACTGGCTATAGGAGGAAGCATGTTTCCACATAAGAGAATACACAAGGCAACATGGATATCACCAGACCATAGAACAGAAAATCAGATTGATCATATATGCATAAACAAGAAGTTTAGATCATCATTGCAGGATGTAAAGGTATATAGAGGAGCAGATGTGGCATCAGATCACCATCTTCTGATAGCCAAAGTAAAAATGAAACTCAAGAGATATGCAACAATGCAAAATTATAGACAACAGTATAATGTAGGACAGCTAAGAAACAAGAGACAAATTTGCGGTCACAGTATCCAACAAATTCCAAGTGCTCCAACAGCTGGAAGATGTAGAGAATACAGAAGACTATTGGCAACAGGTCAAAACTGTATGGAAGGAGACGTGAAGAAATTCTGGGGAAAAGGGAAAGACAACAAAAAGCATGGATAACAACAGAAACCATCAATAAGATAAAAGACAGAAAAAAACAAGAAAGCAGAGTTAAACACAAGCAAAACCAGAAGTTCCAAAGCCAAGGCTCAAGAAGTGTACACAGAAGCAAACAAAGAAGTAAAAAGAAGTATCAAAAGAGACAAGAGGAAGTATATTCAGGAGTTGGCAAGAGAGGCAGAAGATGCTGCAGCCAAAGGAAATATGAGAGAACTGTATAGCAGCACAAAGAAGCTAACAGGGAAATACAAGCAAACAAGTTGCCTCATAAAAGACAAGAATGGGAAACTGCTCAGCAATATACAAGAGCAAATGAAGAGGTGGACAGAATATTTTGGGGACCTTCTCAATAGACCAGCTCCACAAAACCCGCCGGACATCCAGCCAGCAGAAGAAGAGCTACAAATTAACGGTGAAAGACCAACGAAGGAAGAAATAAAGAAAGCCATAAAGCTTCTAAGAGATGGAAAAGCGTCTGGACCTGATGGCATTCCAGCAGAGGCCATAAAAGCAGATATCAACACGGCTACAGAGATGTTATATAAATTACTTGGTAAAGTCTGGGAAAAGGAAGAGATACCAGCAGAATGGAAGGAAGGATATCTGGTTAAGTTGCCTAAGAAGGGAAATTTACAAGAGTGCACAAATTATAGAGGAATAATGTTACTATCAGTGCCAGGAAAAGTATTAAACAGGATTATCCTTGAGAGATTAAAAGAGTCCATAGACAAGAAAATGAGAGATGAACAAGCAGGTTTTCGACAAAACAGATCATGTACAGACCAGATAGCCACTTTGAGAATAATAGTTGAACAAAGTCTGGAATGGAATTCACCACTATACATCGGATTTGTGGACTACGAAAAGGCATTTGACAGTGTAGACAGAGAATCACTTTGGAAATTTTTGAGGCATTATGGAGTTCCCCTGAAGATCATTAATTTAATAAAGAAAACATATGAAGACATGACATGCAGAGTTCTTCACGAAGGACAGCTTACAGAACCGTTTGGGATAAGAACAGGAGTGCGACAGGGATGCCTCTTGTCTCCATTTCTTTTCTTGCTGGCAATAGATTGGGTTATGAGATCATCTGCAACACACAACAGAAATGGAATCCAGTGGACTCTGACTAAGCAGTTGGATGATCTGGATTTTGCTGATGACTTGGCTCTTCTGTCCCATAGCCATAGTCAGATGCAGGACAAATTGAAAATACTCGATGAGAGGTCACAGCAATTGGGTCTGAAAATACACAGGGAAAAGACAAAAATAATGCGAATAAATGCAGGTAATGATAACAGGGTTGAACTTGAAGAAACACCAATACAAGATGTAGAATCATACACATATCTTGGCAGTAATATAGACAAAGTTGGAGGGACAGACAGCGATATCAAAATAAGAATACAAAAGGCAAGAGGAGCTTTCATTGCATTGGGAAATATATGGAGATCAAGAGAAATAGGATCCAACACAAAAATAAGAATCTTCAACTCAAATGTGAAGTCAGTCCTATTGTATGGCTCAGAGACATGGAGAACAACAAAGACAACAACCAAAAAGCTACAGACTTTCATAAATGGGTGCTTGCGTAGAATAGAGGGATTAAAATGGTATGACAAGGTTACCAACGTGGAACTGATGACAAGAACTAGACAAGTGCCAGTGGAACAAGAAATGAGAAGAAGACGATGGCGATGGATAGGACACACACTGAGGAAACCTGTTGATAGCATTACAAGGCAGTCCTTGTTCTGGAACCCCCAGGGCAAGAGAGGCAGAGGAAGACCAAGAAGTACATGGAGAAGAGAGTTGGAGACAGAGGTGAAAATGATGAGGAGAACATGGAAAGAACTTGAGATGATGGCACGTGACAGGAGGACTTGGCATGTGTTTGTTGAAGGCCTATGCTCCTTTGGGAGTGGAGGGTTATGAATGAATGAATTTCTGTCATATATATAGTAGAGCTACAAGACTGCCATGTAATCTGTATTATCTATTTTATTTCATCCTATTTTTATATGGCCACTTGAACTGTATTCTCTAGTTTGTTCATTTTGCTCACAATCCAGTTTTTTTTATTTTTAGAAACTTACAAAAGATCTTGATGAGTTTTATCAAGTAATATTTTAATTTCTTGTTACAGTTAGACACTTTCTTGTTGGACCTGACGCTGTCAAACATGAACCACTATGATGAAACAATCCAGATAAAACAGGAGCTAGATTATAGAGTGCGTGATCTGTTTTTTATTTCATTTTATTATTATATAAATTTTTTACAACATTTATTTTTAAACTGTTTGAATATTGCAGACCTGAACTAATTTGAGATGAATGAAAAGTCAAATCAGTGTCAGTCAGTTGTTAACTTACTTTATCTTTTGACATATTCTGTAAAATGTCATGAAGAGAAATAGTCTGCAAGTTGTATTGTTTTGATGATTAATGTCATATCACTTCTTTATCCTTACCTTTTCCGTGACTCAATCTGTGTTTGTTTTGTCTTTTTAATTCCATTCTTTTTTTATTTTTATTTAGAGTGAATTTAGCCAGTATTTTTTTCATTGTGTTCTGTATCAGCCTTTATGGTACCCTAGCAGTATAATGAAGTGCTTCATCAGTGTGGTATGGTAAAGGTTTTTTTGTCATGGTCATTCTAGTGACATACCAGCTTTAATATAGTAGGACTGACAAATAACAGTTATCAAGTTTAGAGAAAGTGGGCATCATTGTGAACTGAGAATTAGGAAGGGTAAACATATCCTTAAAGTTTTTGTCTTTTTTTGTGTATCTCAGGTTTAGTAACTTAAAAAATGAAACATTTCACCTCAGACTTGTATATGTACTATGTTTTATGTCCCAGGTGTAGTAACTTAAAGAATGAAAGATTTCACCTCAGACTTGTATATGTACAATGTAGTAACTTAAAGAATGAAACATGTCACCTCAGACTTGTATATGTACAATGTTTTATTTCCAGGAACTGACAGCGAAAAGTGAAACAAATGATGATGAGGAAGAAGTTCATGTTTATCCTGTGAGAAATAAAATGGAGTCAAGCTGTACATCCAGTACATGTCCTGTTGTTGAGGAGAATTTACTGGGTAATATTGTATTTTATTTTATGTTAAAATTTAATCTGTGCTCACAGATTTATCACTTTTATTTTAAACATACAGTACCTATAACGCTTGTGGTCATTAATCACATGTTTACATCAGGGTTCCTACAGACTTAAAATAAAAAATTTCCATGAGAAGCACCAGCTATAACAGCAATACTGATAATTTTGTTTACATGTTTTACATTGGACCCACCTGGTATATAAGGAATTCATTATCTTGACAGCACATAACAGTGAATAAGAGGACAGTAATGAAACAAGTGTAGAATATGACCCCCTGAATGTGTCACAGATAAAAAAAAATCTAACATTTGAAGATGAAATTAAATTGCAAAAAACATACAGATGCATTTAACTTAACTTGTAGATAAGGCTTGAAGATCAGTGCACTGAAGTCAGAAAATATACAGATCACCAGGTCACTTAACACAGGTTTTGTTAAACTATTTCATTGTCATTCACCCTCAAGTTTTTATCACAAAATGTCACTCAAACGAGGCTAAATTTCCTAATGTTTTTGGTAATTTTTGTTTTACCCGCCCTTGACTATAATTTTATATATAATTCATTTTGTCACATGATCAAAAAAAAATTAATTAACTTTATGTCAAGGGAGTTTATTCAAAATTAAAAACCAGAAGAAACTAGAAACCCTGGCTCCTTTACAAAATTGACATATCAAACCTACCAATGAAATGTCATCAGTCAGTTCTCAATTTTAGGATTGGAAATGCACAAATAAAAAAATATTCAAGACTATATATTTCAATACTTGGTAACACAGAACTTATTTCTGCAAAGTCATATTGGGCTTCTCAACATCTTTATGAGATTAATAATCATTTATTTAGACCTCAACAGTTAAAAATTCCATGACTATTCCAGGGCCTGAAAATTTTTGTTTTCCAAATTAAAGACGTTTAACAGTTTCATGTCTGAATGGAACCCTGTTAAGTGAGATTCCCAGAGATCTCTGACAATAGATAGAGAAGAACCATTTCACCCCAGCAGGCTTGTAGCTAAAGGTGACAAATGTTGGTAGAAATTTAAGAACTGGCATGGTATAAAATATCTGAAAGTCTGTAGTGGTCTACTGATCATGAAGCAGCCACAAATTACATTGACAACATTACTGTCACTGGTGCCACTAGGGTGTTACCATCAGGGTCAGATTGAGCACCATCTTAAATTCAACATGAATAAAGAAAACATCATCTGCTACAAGATTTTAAAAACAAAAGTGTATCATGTTTTAGTAAAATCCCTACAGTAAAGATCATTTGTGGAAACTGCTGTATGACTCAACTCAGTAGCATGAAATTGAGTCTTATAACAGTATATACACTAATGTATGGGACAGGATGGGGGAGACCACATAGGACCTTGCATCATCTTGAAAAATCTCTATGGTTACCATAATACATGGCACTACCATTCTACAATCTGACACATCCAGTATTCCAAAACACACCCAGCTCTGAACATTTAGGATAAGAGGCTGCAGACATTTATTGACAAATAACATAATAACATTTTATTAGAGAAACTGAAACAATAATATAACATTTTATTAGAGAAACTGAAACAAATATAAAGAGGTGTAGGGCTGACATTTATCAGCAAATATGACATCTCAGTAACCCCAGTATCTTGTCACAGTTTATGTTCTCATGCAGGTTGTGAGGAACTCAAACATGAGACGTGTGGAGACTGTTCTCACAGTCTGACCTCTGTTGGTAATTGTGAGGTAAACAACTGTATGTAAACAATTGCTGAATTGTATCTCTGTTGTTAGTGATTATATGGTGAACTGTGTGTAAAAAATGATTGGACGTCTCATCTCTCTGTTTAAAAGTTCAAGTATGTTATTGTATTTAAATATGAGTATAAGAGTTCCTCACTCAGTTTTCCAGTCCTTGTTTTCATTATTTGTTATTTATGCTTTTAATTTAGTACCCATGTCTGGTTCAGTGGCAGACATTTTATTTCCAACATGTGACACACATCAGGGAGTGTTTTCTCTTATTTTTAGTTTTATTTATTCCACTTAATTCTCACTTTCTTTCCATTCTGTATTTTGTTTGTCTGTTCCTAACAAAGGCCTTGTGGCCGCAACGTAGGTTTTTTCTTGTCCTTTCTCCCAGTAAGACATATCACTATTTGTGTTTTATTTTTTTCATTCTGTTGTATTTAAATAGTTGCTGGGTGTCTTTAAATTTCTTGATTTGTATTGGTAGTGCTGAGATAGTATATAGTATGGAAACAAATGTTGGCTGTTTCAGTTCTGCTGATAATTCTGAGGTAATTTATTGTATGTAAACACTAATTTATTGTATGTAAACACTTGTAGATATTTCAATTCTGCTTATAATGCTGAGGTAATTTATTGTATGTAAACAAATGTTGGCTATCTCAACTCTGCTGACAGTGCTGAGGTAGCATGTAAATAAATGTTGACTATTTCAACTCTTCTGTTAAGGCTGAGGTAGAGAATAGTATGCATACAACTGCTTTTGTAGCTTGGTTAATTTGTTTTTGTTGTTGCCTGATGAAGCCAATGTCTTCACAACATTTTTTCAGCATGATCCATTTTTTTTGTAGTCTTCTTCATGTCACTGTAAGGTATATCTGCTCTTGTCATCTTATTTTCTCTTTTCTCTTTGTTTGAAAATAATTCCTTCCTTCTTTTTCTGGATACAAACATTGTCTATATGTGGTCAAAATTGTTTACATAATTACTGCATGTAAAATTCCATGATATTAAAGTTCTGATTGAATTGGTATGTGTACATATTTATTATTCAATATGTGTTTTTACACATATTATTGGTGGTGGAAATATGTACATTTCTTGTACATGTTTTATTCATAGCGTGACAGTGCAAAGATGATGTGTGAAGAAGAATAAGAATTTGTGTGTAATGTTGTCGTCACTCTCTCTGACCTACTTTCACACACGTTCCGCAGTCACAGAAAAACTCTTGATGACAGGGGTTCCACTTTTATTAATGAAACCCTATCAGGTAGCATATGAATCATACAGAAAACAATGTTGTCCACAAGCTATTTAGGTATTCTCTACGTAACACCATATAACCCAGCACAGACTGCTGGACTCTCTCTATGTCGTTAGTTCTCTTCGCACAGACGCAACATTTGTGATATCAAATCCTCTACCTCACTGGTGTATCATACCGAGGATGCATTCCACACATGAAGACGATCTGGCTTCTTTTCAACTCTGACTCGACTCTCTCCACTGTTTCAGTTTAAATCTACATATCCACTCCTGTACCACATGATAGCCACGTCAAAATGTCAGGCAAAGCTCCACCCATCCCTCTAGGGAGCAAATCAGGAGTCCTATGCTCAGTTTGGATGACATGAGATCAAATTTTAGTAAGGATTATCTTCCTAAACGTACGCAATTCAAGGTCCGCCAACTAGTCGTTACATTCCCACGATATCTCTTGCCTGGAATCACACCTCTTACGGTTTCGTGCTCAACAAGGTGTTTTCCTCTGGTGTCAGACAGCGGCAAGATGTCTAAGACCAAGGGCCATCTCTCATTACATCTTCTGCGTCTCACACGTTTGTCTTTCTTTCAAATGGCAAAGGTGTTTCATTTAGATTGCCCATTCCTGTGTGAGAATGCCAACATGAGCACAAATATACACCGTAGAGAAGATCAACAACTATTACTCAGTCTAAAATTACACCTTTCTTGCCACATGGTCACAATAGTAAAAAATTAACATATATGAGAGAATCAAAGACGAGCAAGATAAACATAAATATATTGCAGAAAATGTTTTACCTATTGTTTTATTTTGAACTATGTTAACAATTTGTTACAGACTAACTGTGGTAACAGATGTACTTATATTCAAGTACAGAATTCTGTCTCCTTGAAAGTGCCAGATTTTGAAAAAGAACAGCTGAGCTCATGTGGACATGATGAAGGTAGGTCAGAAAAAGTACGTAATTAAAATACAACAGCTGTAAAATATATAATGTTGTTCTTAAGAATTTTTGATCCTATAATAATAATAGCCCCGTCAGTCATATCTGACTATGAGAATGTGCCTCTGATGTGACAGCCTTTAGCTGCTTATTTTCCTGGAGTTCCTTTTGACGTTTTCTCCTCCCTTGTGCTTGCCATGAGAGCTTTTTGCCCAATCTGAGGTGGCGCCGTAGATAGCATCTCCACTTGGTGCAGTTGGCAGCTTCATCCTTCCAGGTTGCTGGACTTATGTCCAGTACCTTCATGTCTCTTGCACATCTCTTTGAATCTCAGCTGTGGTCGCCCAACTGTTCTTTTGCCTTCTGCCAGTTGTCTGTATGGTGCAGAATGCTGGAGTGTTACAGAGAAGGAAATGTCAAAATTGTCCTCTTTTCACACATGCCTAAGAAAAATTCACCGAATCTTTTGGCCGAATACCATCACCAACCAAGTTCTGCTTACTCGGAGCAAGCAAGAGGACATGCACACCATCATAGCTGGCAGATGCTGGAGCTGGGTTGGCCATGTCCTCAGAAGAGACCCCGATGCCATCACAAGAACAGCTATGCTTTGGACCCCTGAAGGAAAATGAAAGAGAGGCCGACCAAAAACAACCTGGCGGAGGACTGTGGAGGCCGAGATGCAAAGAATGAACCAGAGTTGGCACTGTACGAAGGATGGCCGCTGACCGAGCAAAGTGGAATCAATTTGTTGTTGCCCTACAAGACGCCACTAGGCGTGATGGCCACTGACTGCATTGACGGTCGGCGGCTAAGGATCAAAGAAGAAGAAGTTGTCTGTAGAAGATGTCTTTCGGGATGCGACAATCTTCCATGCAGTGGACATAGCCAGGCCAGAGTAGTTTGAGCTGTCTAAGCAATGTATGCAAGCTTTGAAGGTCAGCACATGACAACACCTTGACATTCCTCACTTTGTCCTTCCATGAAATACAGAGGATGTGGCGTAGACACCGTAGATGGAAGGTATTGAGCTTTCTTTCTTGCTTAGCATAGATTGTCCATGTCTCGCTGCCATATAGAAGTGTGCTGGTGATGCAGGCATTGTGATCCTAAGAGATAGACATCTAAATAATTTGACTTGACTTTGATCCACTGTCATTGAGTGTCAGCTCTTGGTGACCTTGATGCCATTATGTGGTCCTGTGCAGTTCGTAAAAGCTGTTTTGGGCTATCATACATTATATCGTCTATGGATGGGTTGTGTGGTAGGAGTTGTTGTCTCATTCCCTGGAGTGCAGGGCACTGTAATAGATGGTCTTCTGCTTTCTTCGACAGGTTTGGGCAGTGTCTACATTCTGCTATATTTTGTGAACATGTTCTGTTTATGTGGCCATTTAGTGTAGAGTGACCTGTTCTCAATCTGAAAATTTTGGTTTGATATCTTCGTTCTATACGGTTGATAGCATCTTCTATATTTGGGGCTGTTTGGTGTATGAAGAGCCTTCTTCCTGCATTAGCCTGTGCCCGCGTGTTCAGCCAATCTTCTTTACAGTTGTTTTTGATTATTTGTTTTTTTTTAACATTCAATGGTTAGTCAATTTGTGGCAGTTTTGCTCCCTTCTTTGCCAGTCTATCAGCTACTTCATTCAGTGTGATATTTATATGGCCAGGTATCCACTGCATGTAGATTTTTGTTCCATTCAAGTGTATAATTGTGTTGGCATGTTTCTTGAACCTTCTGGATAGTATTGATTTAGTTGGTTTTCCAGTTTCCTATTGCCAAGAGGGCAGCCTGCGAGTCTGAGAATGCTACAACATTATTTGGTTCTATTTCATTTGATTCAAAGATTCTAGTTAGGGTTTTCTGGATGGTGACTACTTCGGCTTTATAGTTTGTACACCAGGTACCACAGGGGCCTGCAATTTTGATGGGTTCTTCTTTATTGAGTGGGATGATTATACCCCCATTTCCAGCATTTATGGCTGCTTTAAAAGCTGATCCTTCTCTGTCAGCAAGGATAATATCTTCTTCATATTGACAGATGGTTTCCACATCAAGTGTTTTCAGCAGGGAAGGTTTGAGGCTTTAATTTGTGGGTTGCAGAAGGTGTGTATGTATTATTGGTCTTTTTAGTTCTACGTGAGGTGGTAGGTCAGGTACAGCTTGAGTAGGCAGTCTAGTCTCTGGTATGTAGTGCTTCCCTGAAAGCTCTTGGTACCTTATAGCAAAGGAGGTCTTTTTAATTTGGTACTTGGAGTTGTGGTTGCTGATAATGTAACATTTTTGCAGGGGTCATCCTTGTCAGCTCACAAGAACCTTTCTGCCATTAGGATAACTGATTTCTCTCTCCTTAGTTCTAGGGTTCCACATTGGCGGAAATCTCACATGCGCAGGTCGGGGTGGTTTGTAAGCCTCCGCAGATGAATCTGAGTACCTGGTTTTGTATGCAATCTAGTTTCAGTCTAAGTGTTGAGCTTGCAGGGGTAGAGAGTAGTCCATAACTGAGCTCACGTATCCCAAGTATAGTTGTCGTAGGGTGGACTGATTAGCTCACCATTTAGTACTTGCCAATCACTTTATGAGGTTCAGCCTTCTAGAGGCCTTTGCAATTAGAGACTCAACATGTGTTTTGTATGTGAGTCTGGTATCTAACTGTATCCCCAGATAAGTCGGATTGTTCTCTTTAGCTAGCTTTGTATCATCAAGTTTTAAATCCAGTTCTCTTATTGTTTTGTTGCTGTGTGTGAATATAATGATGTAGTGTAGACTGTCTTACTCGTGTTGATCACCATTTTCCACAAGCTGCAGCAGGTTGTTAGAGCAGCCAGTGCACGGTTTAGTTTCTTCTGCCCATAAGACTAGGTAATCAGCAAACAGGGCGCTGGGTAATTCATGGTGGTCTGCCAAGTTGTTTATGTATATGTAGAAATGGGTGCAGCTTAGGGCTGAGCCTTGTGGGAGGCCTTCTTGGATTGTTCTTTTTCCTGATGTTGTTCCGTTTAATGTTGTGAAGATGGTCGATTTGTGAGGAAATCTTATGTCAAACGAAACATTATCCTTCTATGCCCATCTTCTATATCTTGAAGTATAGACCCTCTCTCAATAGTCGGTTTATGGTTGCTTGAAGTCTACAAAACTGCGACCACACGATTTTTATCCTGGAAAGCATCAGCAATCTGTTGCATCGAACGGATTACCTGGTCAACAGTCTGTCTTCCTCTTCTAAATCCTGCTTGGTTAGGATGGAGGGCTTTCCTTTTCTCTGACCACCAGTAGAGGTGTGCATTTATCATATGTTCTCCTATTTTCCCAATGCATGAAGTCAGGGAGATGGGCCAGTAGCTACTGACTTCACTTGGTGGTTTATCTTTTTTGAGAATTGGGATAATGTTAGCCGTTTTCCATCCTGTAGGTACAGTGCTACTTCTCCACATTTTATTTATTAATTCCAAGATCATCAGTAGACCCCTTTCCCTAAGTTCAACTATCATGTCATTGGTAACCTGGTCTGGCCCTGGTGCTTTTTTTGAGGTTGGTCTTTAGGAGACTGTGATTTTGGCTGTCTTATGGCTTTCATTTTAGTTTTACCCTGTGAGATGGTGGTGAGGATGGGTAGGTGGTCACTTCCTATGTCCTCCAATACCCTCCATTTTTATTGGTTGATGAGGTCTGCAGACACTAGTGTTAAATCTGGTTGGCTACTGGTTCCACTAGCTTTGTGTTAGAGGGTTGGTGGGGATCTTTCGTTTTGGAGAACGATAAGGTTGGAAGTGTTACATAGCTCTTCCACTGCCTGAGGTGTTGGTGTCCTGGTATCCCCAGAGTGGGGAGTAAGCGTTGAAATCCTCTGCTATGATTGTTCTCTTGTATTCATAATCATCAAAGTAGATTCCTTAAGTTTCTCTGGGGGGGTCTGTAGACAGTAAAGATTTAGAAATGTCTGTCACTTCCCCAGACTTTCACTCATTGTATGTCAGTTTCATCATCAGTTCAAAGACTTTCAACCTCTGCCTGTACATCATTCCTTACCATGGTTAGGATTCCTTGACAATTATTATGGCAGTGACATTTGTACATTGTATAGCCTGGAAAATTGACGGATGTGTCCTTAAGTACAGTTTCTTGAATCAGTGCATTGTGAACTTTTTGATCCTTCAGTAGTTTCTTTAATTCTAAAGATTTAGTTCTTATTCCATCTATATTTAACTGTAGAATGTTAATATACTCCTTGGTCACATACTTTTTGCCCGGAGCAGCCGAGTGGTGGCCTGCTTGGCGCTGACCTTTTATAATGCGATGTCCGAGCTTGTATGTCTTGGGTTGTATTAGTGTCATGGCATCATGAGTAGTGGGGGTTGTGATGACTTTCTTTCATCCCGGTATTCTTTTTTTCCATGCAGGGTGTGCAAGGCATGGTGGGCACTGTACCATCATTGGTGGGTAAGTATTATCTTCCCTTGCTGTCCTGATCGCTAGATGTTTGTCCTACTGCCTGGGGATAGACAGCCTCAATAACATGTTGCAGCACCTCAGTGGGGCTCACCGTTGTGTAGTCCCCGCCACCAGATGACTGCTGTTTTCTGAAAACATCCATAGTTTGTCAGATATGTTGTCAGCACTGGCACTTCTATTTGGTCAAAAGGATTGTCACGTCATGCACCCTGATGCCTTCACTATGAGGTGATGCTGTGGATGGTTTGTAGCTGTGCTAGTCCAAGTTGGAGGCCAGTCACAGGCATAAGTGGGGCTGTGCATGGGCGCTCAACATAGTTTAGCCAGTTTTAGCCAGTTGGTCAAGACTGTTACCGTGGGATGGCCACCACTGTCTTAGTTGCTTCTAGGAGCCATACATTGAGCTTGGAAGGTCAAGGTGGACCAGTGAGTTTGAGCCATTGGTTCAGTTCTCCAGTGCCCGAAGGTGCTACCACTCTTGGCTTCCCCAGATCCCCCGATCTGAATAATTTAGCTAACCTCATTTTTGTGTGTATTTTATAGCTATCTTCTCTGTTTTTACATTTCAGAAATACATTCTTGTCATCTGTGTCAACTTTCCTGTCTCCAAAGTGATGTCTTGGATGACCATGTGAAAATGTCATGTGACAAGAACTACTGCAAACTTAATGAAAATTGTAATCATCAACAAGTTATGCTTCAAGATACAAGAATCAAAATGAATGATCCCACAATGGGTAATGGAGATTTAAGTTTTCTGGAAGCAACAATAGGAGATAAGACTAAGTCAGGTCAGACAGGTACAGGAAAGTCAATGAAATTTAAATGTAATGAAAACACAACTTCAAATGTTTGTGAGACTGATTATACAATTACTTTATCTACTGATGTTTATGAGACTGATACTGATTACAAAGTGGCTTTATCTACAGATGTTTCTGAGCCTGATTATAATATGGATTTACCTACAGATGTCTCTAAGACTGTTTATAAAATGGCTTTACCTGTAAACATTTGTGAGACTGGTTATAAAATAACTTTACACAATAAAAATTGCAATGAGTCTAATAAAATAGTTTCTTTCGGTGAAAAAAATGTTCAACATAATATGAGTGATATTGCTGTTAAGTTGCATGATAATTCAAGAGCTCAGACATACAACATTGATGGAACAGACAAATCTTACAAGTGGGATGAAAACTTTGCCCACAAAAGTTTTTCACCCCATAATAGAACATGTGCAGGGAAACAGGTTTGTGGCATAAGGTACATCTGTAAAAGTCAGCAACAGACAAATGACAGAACACATACAGGACTGAATCCTATAAAGTGTGATGTTTGTGGTTTAGAATTTATTTACCAAAAGAATTTATGGAAACATGCCAAATTACATACAGGAGAGATGCTTTACAAGTGTGATGATTGTGGTAAAGGATTTATTCAGAAAGGTGACTTATGTCACCATATAGTAACACACACAAGAGAGAATCCTTATAAGTGTGAAAACTGGGGTGCAGAATTTGCTAGGAATGGTGATTTTCATAACCATAAAAGATTACACACAGGAGAGAAAATGCTCAAGTGTGAGGTTTGTTGTGTGGAATTTGCTCATAGAGGTCACTTACAGCACCATAAAACAAAACACACAGGAGAAAAACCTTTCACGTGTGATATTTGTGATGTCAAATTTCCTTTGAAAACTTCTTTACAACTCCATAAAACACGCGCTGGCAAAAAGCTCTACAAGTGTGAAGATTGTGGTTTGGTATTTGCTAGGAAGGACCAATTACAGAGACACAAGTTTACACACACAGGAGAGAAGCCTTACATTTGTGATGTTTGTGGTGTCAGATTTGTTATGAAAGGCCACTTAAATCGCCATAAAAGAACACATATAGGAGAGAAGCCTTACATATGTGATTACTGTGGTGCAGGATTTGCTAGGAAAGATGATTTGCCATGCCATAAAAGAATACACACAGGAGAAAAACCTTACAGCTGTGACGTTTGTGGTGTAAGATTTGCTCATGGTAGTCACTTACAGTACCACAAAAGAATACACACAGGAGAGAAGCCTTATAGTTGTGATATATGTGGTGTCAGATTTGCATGGAAAAATTCTTTAAAACACCATAAACAAACACACACGGGAGAGAAGCGTTACAAGTGTGATGATTGTGGTGCAGAATTTGCTCATAAAAGTAGTTTAAAGACCCATATAACAAAACATACAGGTGAGAATCTTTACTGCTGTGATAACTGTGGTTTGGCATATGCTAGAAAAACCCACTTACAACGCCATAAAATAAAACACACAGGTGAGAAGCCTTACAAATGTGATATTTGTGGTGTCAGATTTTTATGGAAAACTTCTGTACAGTACCATAAAAGAATACACACAGGAGAGAAGCCTTACAAGTGTGATTGTGGTGCAGAATTTACTCGTAAAAATTATTTAAAGACCCATGTATCAAAATGTGGCCATGCATGCTGATGATGATGATGATGTATAGTGGTTCAAATCACTACACTAACAGCAGGCAGGTTTTGGTTGATGTTATAAAAGTAACTTCTTACTTGATGCAATACAACAACAGTTCATGTAGACAGTTGACGAATGATATCAACAACAGATGAGTGACTTGACTCCGACGGCAGTATAAAATAAGACGAAGTTTATTTACATATAACGTGGAAGATGTGAAATAATGTGTCCAACCTTCCCTTGAGGTTGGCCAACTGTTACATGTCTTTTATAACGGCACAATTTCAAATCAGTTATTATCTCAATGTCTTGCTCTCTCATTCTTCCTAACTGCCTCAGTATTTCTTAGCTGTCTCTAGATGTTAGAACTTTCACGACTGGAAAATGACTACTGCTGTTAAGATTTATCTACCTTCTAAATTCTTCATTTATGTGAAATCAATTGTCTTTCAAACATTTTGATTCTAATTCTTCTGACTCTGTCTCTTATTTCTTCTGTGTTCTGCTTGGTGTATCTTGGTAAAGACTGGCCTAGCCGCCAGGGTTGATAATTTTTGCCAAAGTCTATTGTTTCCTACTTCTCTCAGGTTAGCTGCTGCATATTGTTTCTTGTCTTATACTATACAGTTTTTCAATGTTGATAACACTCAACATACCTGATGGTCTGGTATCTTCACACATTCTTGAAATGGCAACACTGTCACTCTTGTCCACAGAATAATTATAATATGAACTGTCATCTATAATTGTGGCGGACACATGATTAAGGGGCTAGACAATAGTTTTGTACTTTTCTGTCATCACAGAAGCTACCCAATGAATTGAGCTTATTGTCCGGTGATACCCCGAAATTGCGCTTGCCACTTCAAAACTTTAACACAAGCAAACTTGCTAGCGCTTTTAAAATCTGACTGACTATATTTTGTAAAATGATTTCCAATGATAACTATTTCCTGAACATTCTAGAACACAACAGTTCACTCGAAATATAAATCTCCTGTGCGTGCAATTTACTAACGTGTAGTTGAACTCACTTGAAAAACAAAACTTCAAACTTGTCAGCACTTTATCCCTCAAGGGGTGTAAAAACACTACTGTTAATGCCTATTTTGGATTATCGCTCTTTGCTTACCATTTTATAAGTCAATAGATTTTTGCCCTTTGATTTAAAATATAAGTACATTTAATTTACTTTCTGCAAACTTTTGAAACCGGATTTCTGACACACAAGCTTCCTGTTACAAAAACATACAGGTGAGAATCTTTACCGCTGTGATAACTGGTTTGGCATATGCTAGAAAATCCCACTTACAGCGCCATAAAATAAAACATACCGGTAAAAAGTCTTACAAGTGGGATATTTGTGGTGTTAGATTTTTATGGAAAACTTCCTTCTTCTTCTTCTTCTTTGATCCATAACCGCCAACCGTCAAAGCAGTCAGCGGCCATCACGCCTGGTGGCGTCTTGTAGGGCAGCAACAAATTGATTCCACTTTGCTCGGTCGGCGGCCATCCTTCGTACAGTGCCCCAACTGTGGTTCATTCTTTGCATCTCAGCTTCCACAGTTCTCTGCCAAGTTGTTTTTGGTCGGCCTCTCTTTCGCTTTCCCTCGGGGGTCCATAGCATAGCTGTTCTTGCGATGGTATCAGGGTCCCTTCTGAGGACATGGCCAACCCAACTCCAGCGTCTGCCAGCTATGATGGTGTGCATGTCCTCCTGGTTACTCCGAATAAGTAGTTCTTGGTTGCTGATGGTGTTTGGCCAAAAGATTCGGAGAATTTTCCTTAGGCAGATTGTGTGGAAGGAGGACAGTTTCGACATTTCCTTCTCTGTTACTCTCCAACATTCCGCACCATAGAGAAGCACAGAAAGTACGCAGCTCTCATACAGTCTTAATTTGGTGTTTGTGCTGTACTGGGAAGACTTCCAAATGTTGTTGAGAATAGCAAAGGCTGTTCTCGCTTTATTCATTCTGTTGTTAATGTCCTTGCTTGTTCCGCCGTCAGGTGTTACTATGCTTCCTAGGTAAGTAAATGTGTCTGTCTGTTCTAACTTCTGGTTCCTTACTGTTATTGGCTCAGGATTGCCCACATTTAGTGTCATGACCTCTGTCTTCTTCAGATTGATGTTCAGGCCAACCTGCTGGCCATACTTATTCAGTCTATCAGTTTTGTCTTGAATGTGTTGGTGTGAATGCGCGAGCAGTGCAATGTCATCTGCATATTCCAAATCTTCCAGTGTAGAAAACGTTGTCCATCTAATTCCCCTTGGACTGCCCTCTGTTGTCTGGCGCATCACCCAATCTATGACTGTCAAAAATAATGTTGTTGATAAGGGGCATCCCTGTCGTACTCCTGTTTTCACTTCGAAAGTTACATTACTCGATCCAACACTGCACGTAAAGTTAGAATAGAGGCTTTTTATAATGGAAACAATGCGGCTGGGAATTCCATAAGCCCTCAGAATTTTCCATAGGCTGTCCCTGTGTATGCTGTCGAAAGCCTTTTCAAAATCAACAAAGTTAATGTACAGCTGTCTCTGCCATTCTGAGCACTGCTCTATAATGTTCCTGAGGGCAAATATATGATCTGCACATCTTCTGTTCTTTCTGAAGCCCGCTTGTTCTTTCCTCAGTTTATGGTCAACTGCTTTTGAAATTCTCTGGATGATTATCCTGCCTAGTATTTTGCTGGGAACTGAGAGGAGGGTAATTCCTCTCCAGTTGTTGCAGTCTGCAAGGTCACCCTTCTTGGGCAATTTGACAATTGTTCCTTTACTCCACTCTGTTGGTGTTGTCTCAGTTTCCCAGACTTGTGCAAATAGTGGTTCTAATAGTTCTGCTGCTAGTTCAGGGTCTGTCTTGAATAGCTCAGCATTCAGATTGTCGTAACCAGGCGCTTTTCCATTTTTTAGCCCTTTGATAGCTGTGATAATTTCTTCTTTTCGTGGAATGTCTGTATTTACGTCTAAGTCACTTTCAGCCTCAGGAACATTCAGCTGAGTCTCTGGTGGTTCCTTATTCAGTGTTTCTCTGAAGTGCTCTGCCCACCTTGTTTCCTGCCCCTGTGCTGTGGTGATGAGATTTCCTTGCTTGTCTCTTACTAACGTTATGTTGTTTGCACCTCGTTTTCCACTGATAGCTTTAGTTATTTTATAAACTGTGCTTTGTTCATTTCTCAGTGCTGCCTCTTCTGCCTGTCTTGCAAGGTCATCCAGAAATGTCCTTTTGTTAGCACGGGTTTGACGTTTTACTTCCTTGTCCAGCTGACTGTACTGTTCACTATATATTGCCTTTAACCTGGGAGACTTAGCTTCTGTTTTCTTCCTTTTCATTTCCTTTCTCTTCGCTATGGTGTTTAGCGTTTCTGGTGTTATCCAGTCTTGGCTCTTTCTTTCCTGGAATCCCAAGCATGACTTGCTGCTTTCTTTATATATTGTTGAGATGGTGTTGAATTTCTGGTCCACATCATCGGTCTCTGTTCTTTCCTGGCTTTTGGTAATCAGATATCGTCTCTTTACGTCAACCACAAACGCTTTTCTGGTGAGGGGGTCCTTAAGTTTCGTGATGTTGTATCTTTTCTGTTTGACTGCAACTGGTCCAGCAGCTCTGAGTTTCACCTTCAGTCTTGCTACTACTAGGTGATGATCACTTCCCACATCTGCGCCTCTTCTTACTTTCACATCTTGTAGTGCATGTCTCCATCTGCCATTGATCATTATGTGATCTATCTGGTTTTTGTCTCGTCCGTTTGGTGATTCCCATGTTAACTTGTGCACTTCTTTGTGTTGAAAAAGTGTTCCTCCGATGACCAGGTTGTTAATACTGCAGAAGCTTATTAATTTGTCCCCATTCTCATTTACTGTTCCACTGCCGCATTTCCCCATTACTCTTTCGTTATAATTATTGTGTGTTCCAACTTTCGCATTTAGGTCTCCCATTACTATAATAAGATCGTACCTGGGTACAGTTTCCATTTCCTTTTGTACCTGTTGATAGAACTCGTCCTTAATCTCTTCGTCGCTGTCATTTGTTGGTGCATAACATTGTATAATTGTGGTGTTGGTGAATCTCCCTCTCAGTCTTGCTCTTATTAGTCTGTTGTTAATGGGTTTCCATTCCAGTAGAGATCTTTCCATTCCTTTCTTAAGGATAATGGCTACACCTTCATTGTGCTGACCGTCCTCTCTACCAGAATAAAGTACTGTTTCCGCTGTAGCTGTTTTTATTCTCCCCATCCCTGTCCATCTGCTCTCGCTTATTCCCAGGATATGTAGTTTGTAGTTCCTCATCTCTGCTGTAATCTGTCTCAGCTTTCCTGCCTCGTTCATAGTTCTGACATTCCAAAAAACCAATTCTGGTTTCGTGTTTTGCGGTCTGGGCATCCGTTTTCATGCCAGTGGCTTCCTTTCGGCTTTCACCACTGTCAGTCATACGAGCCTGAGACTCCGGATGTCCGTCCCGCATCAAAGTATTTCCATTTATTGCTGTTTCCGTAACGTGTGTGATTTTTTACACAGACAGGGGTATCGGCCCTGTGCTAAAACCCCCAACCTGGAGGACCAGGGTACCAGCTTTTGTCTGACCCCTACCCACGCAGACCAGTCCAGCATGGTTGAACCTACCAGGAGTAAAACTCCCACTGGCATAGCTCTGGGGATTGTCAGGGTACACAAGCTGCCATACCGCTACAAGGTATAGGTACCATTGATGGAAAACTTCCTTACAGTACCATAAAAGAACACACAGGAGAGAAGCCTTACAAGCGTTATCATTGTGGTATAAGATTTGCTCAGAAAGGTAACATACACAACCATATTAGAATACACACAGGAGAGAAGCCATACAGGTGTGAACTTTGTGGCATAGGATTTGCTCAGAATGGCTACTTGCGGTGTCATAAAAGAACACATACTGGAGAGAAGCCTTACATATGTGATGATTGTGGTGTAAAATTTGGAAGGAAAAGCAGTTTACAATGCCATAAAAGAACACACACAGAAGAGAGCCTTACAAGTGTGATGTTTGTGGTGTCAGATTTACTCTGAAAGGTAGCTTAAGATACCACATAAAAACACACACAGGAGATAAGGCATAAAAGTGTGATGATTGTGGCTCAGGATTATTTGAGAAATGCAGCTGGCAATGCCATAAAAGAACTCCTACAGGTGAGGAGCCTTATAAGTGTGTTTGTGGTTTAAATTTATTCTGAAAGGTAACTTACAGAACCATGTAAGAATACACACAGGATAGAAGGTATACAAATGTGATGTTTGTGGTTTAGGATTTGCTCAGAAATGCAAGTTGCAATGCCATTAAAGAACACACACAGACAGGAGAGTCCCCTAACAAATGTGATGGTTGTGGTTTAGGATTTGCTTGGACAATTTTTTAATAACACCACAAATGAATACACACATGAAAGAAGTCTGACAGTTATGGTTTTTATGGTGTCAGATTTGTTTAAAAGGGTATCTTAAAGGGCTATATAAGAATACACACAGGAGAGTAGCCATACAGGTGTAATGTTTGTGGTATAGAATTTGCTCAGAAAATGGATTCACAGTACCATACAAGAACAGGAGAGAAGTCTTTCAGATGTTATGATTGAGGTTTAAAATTTGCTTGGAAAATGATTTACAATAGCACAAACGAATACAACAGAATAGAAACATTTTAAGTGTGATGTTTGTGATGTAGAATTTGCTCATATCACCAACTTGCAAATGCGTAAAAGAACATACAAAGGGTAGATGCCTTACTAGTGTGATATTTGTGGTTTAGGATTTACTTGAATACCTTTACAGTACCATAAAAAACACATGTAGGAATAAAACAAGTGTGTGAAGTTTGTGGAGTAGAATGTGCTAGTAAAGTTGGCTTACATAGACATAAAAGAACACATGCAGGAGTAAAGCATTACAAGTGATGTTAATGGAGTAGGATTAGCTCACAATGTCAGCTTTAACATTTATGATCATTATAGTGTTCACTCTGGCATTTCTGAGTGAGAAGTCTGGGACACCTTCTGGTTTTGTGATATGGGGTCATAGGTGTACTTCATCACTGTCTATTCCCCTCCACCTGTAGCCTGCTGGCATAGATTAAGCTTTGTGGCGAGATTTCAGTTACCAATATTGTGAAGACATATATGTTTGTCATGTCATGGATCAGATGGTTTTATATCGGACCTCCTCTTCCTCTGCAGTTGGATCTCTTAATCACTGTCAGTTCAATTTCCCTGCTGTCACGGAATTGCCTCCCCTGCTTTGCAGTAGTGGTCCAACAGTGGCCAAAACTCGAGAGTATCTAATATGGGTCTTCAAAGGTGTCTACCTTTGCTCTAGATTACTCTTGGCAGAGTTGTAGATAGAAGAATAATGATGCTTCTGTCTCAAGGGAGTGTTCATAAGATATTTCAGAAGTCAAAAATGCTGCGTTGGGCAGTGCAATTGTTAACATATCTGATCCACCTCCTTTTATGAAGAATTAAGCATTAATTTCAGCTCATTCAAAACCTCACCCTGATTTACTCAGTGGAATTCTTCTTATTATGGTATTGCTCTGTTTAGAGTGTTTTTAGTAAATTGACTGAGAGAAACATGCAGTACATTTTAAATTATTAAATTGCCGTTAAATTTGTATATTTACAAATAACAAATTTAATAATGTTTTAACAGTTTAAAAAATTAAATAATCTTTAACAGAAAATACTCATCATCGTGTGATGGTATGGTGTTTTATGTAAGAAGTCACTTGGCAGCTTTTATGTTTGACTTAGCTGCAAATGGTAGCTTCTGCTCCCGTTGGGTTCTGTGTAGATAGGTCACTGGAGTTCTCACGTCTCTGGTCAAGATTAAAGGTGCAGCATGTTCCAAGTAAGATCAAGGAGTAAACTGCAAAGCTCATCCCGTGTCTCTAAGACCCTCTGATGATGGTGTCTGGCTCGACATCAGGCCACTTCTACTCTCACTTTGTTCCAGAGATTAGTACCTGCAACTGGTACCACCAACTAGCATAGTAAAAGAATAGAAACAAATACTCTCTGAGTATTGAGTTTGATGACACATGCTTATGTGTTCCCATCTTCTTATTCCACCATCCCATCTACCTCAGACTATACCCTTGAAGAGAATCAAGCTTAATCCCTCGAGAGAAAACTTTCTTCACATTTACATTGAATAGCTTTGTATTTACTGTACGTTAAAATGAAAAGGTTAATAGTACAGATAGACTATGTTTACATTTACATCTCCACTGGTTAAAAAATGTTCACAATATAGATTGAATATGTTTTCATTTACATCTATACTGGTTGAAAAAATGTTCACATTATAGATATAATATATTTTCATTTACATCTACACTGGTTGAAAAGTTTGAAAACTTTCATTACTTTTAAAGTGAATATGTTTACATAGACATTTACACTGGTTTGTAAATGTAAATATTATAATTAGAATGTACATCGTTTCTTTAATCTTTCCCTCCCTGCTCCATATAGAACTTGAGACTAGTTCTGCTTTTATTTCTCTTTAAGAAACTAGCGATAAAGCAGTCACCAGACCTTGCAGTGGTGGTCCATGAAATCATCATTCTATACGCTGAGGTTGCCAGCCTCAAATGACTTGGACATCCACTAGCAATTTTCACATATTAATATTCACATGGCAATATACATACATATTAGTTCACATGTTATTAATTGAAAATAAAGAATGTAAAATGTATAACTTACACCAATCTTGGCACTGAAGAAAGGACACATCCAATCACCATGACAGTAGTCGGCAGACTGTCATTATCCTTCAGTCCCCATCACCCCTAGCAACATTCAAACATCATCATTCTTGCCAATTACATGTAATCTTATGCATACAGTTGGTAGTGGAGAGCAGTACAAAAACTTCATTAATAGACCTCAATAATTAGGAACCACTGGTTTTGACAAAAATCTCCATCAGTTATATCCCCTGTGCCCCAAAACCATGCAATGAGAATTGTAATGGGAGGCATGAAGTCTATACAAGAATAGAAAAGATTACATATCTCCAGTCAGTAGAGGATGTCAGAGGATGTCACATGGCTCAACAACAAGCTAAAACATTCAACAGACTAACAGGCCATCCAATGTACCATAGAATAAATGCTCTTGGAAGGGAAAGACTGAAGTGAAGCAGCTTTGTAGAATCAAGCACATTAAAGATGAGAGCAGTCCCCATAAATGCTGTATCAACAATTAAACCCATCTACACTGCTCACAAGCTACCAGTTTGGATCGTTTCCCTGAAATGATAGAAAAGATTCCTAGCATTGAGAGTAAGAAGAGCCAGATTGCAACAGAAAAAAAAGCCATAATGACAAAATACAAAGAGAAACATAACCCAAGCAACACCTGGACTCATGCAAAAACAGATAGATCAGCAACAGAAGATGGATGTGGAGATGTACTTAAGCACTGGTACACAAAAAAAAGATATCAGTAGCAACAGGAAAATTCTCACATAACTTCAGAGCAGAAGCAAAGGCCTTGAAAACTGCATCAGAGGAAAGCACAGGGTGACAAGCTGTTTTCTTCACAGGCACACTGTCACAAAAGAAGGATGACCTAAGAGTAGTGCTCCTCAAACTATATCAACGATTCAAAAGGGTTGTGATACCATGGATTCGGATATCATCTATTCAACAAGTTAAAGATAGAAGCTATCGATGAGGATTGCTAAATCAGAGGCACATCTCCAATTTAACCTGCAAGTCTGGAAGGAAGAGCTGGAGAAGAGAGGGATGGTCATAAGCAGCTCTAAAACAAAATCCAATGTGATATCACGAGAAGAAAGAAGACATCAGATTAAGCTGGGAGAACAGTTCCTGGAGCAGGTCGACCACTTCAAATACCTCAGAGCTATTATAGACCAAAAGGGAGGCATCAAAGATGAGTTGGCCACTCGAAAAGCTGCAGCTGGGAGACTTTCAGGCCATAAATCGAGGATTTCTCAGCAAGAGAGGTTGGTAAGAAAACGAAGATGGCTGTATACTGCTCCACCTATGTCACAGTCTTGACATATGGATGCGAGTCATGGCCAATGACTACAACCCACAAAAGCCAGATCCAAACCTCAAAAATGAGGTATCTGAGGAAGGTGGTTGAAGTAACAAGAAGAGACATGGTCTGCAACCAGACGATACGTCAAGGCCTAAAATCCCACCCCCTGCAGACCCAAGTAGAACATTCCCAACTAAGATGGTTTGGCCATGTCTGCAGAATGGGAGAAGATCGGCTACCATGACAAGAATGGGAAACAAAGAGCCAGGATGACCCAGAGTCCGCTGGGAGGACAACATTAGACAATCTTTGAAGGACCGAGGACTAGAATGAAACCAGGCCAGGAGGAAGACAGCTTGTAGGATAGTCTGGCACTCTCTCTTCCAAACCTCTACACGGGGAACGAAGGGGAACGACTAAGTAAGTAAGCTATCGATGAGTGTAAATGTGGCACTAATAAAATGACTGGTGAAAATCTGCTTTAAAGATGCCCAACATATGACGACCATAGAAAGCACATATGGCCGTCGCCAGTACCATTTTCAGAAAAACTATGGAGATGCAAACAGCCTGAAGCGGACAACTGCTTTCTTTGAAAATATTCAAGTAGGCGTCTGAGAGTGTATGAAGAAGAAGAAGAAGAGTTACCTAGTGAACTAGTTCCCCCATTCACTTTAAGTCTTTATGTACTAATCTTTATGTCACTGGTGGATCCAAGTGGATGGTGACGGGGCAATCACCCCTTCCTTAGGACTTTGAAAACCTTTATTTTATATCAATTGCTCCAGTATTTTTCCCCCCACTTGGGAATTAAATGTAAGTAATCGTTAGGTAGGACGATGGACGAATTAAAACGTCTGGTACTGGACAGTTGTAAGTACCCTAAAGGTTACAAATGTAGTTTGCAAGTAATTCTACATGGCGAGGCAATGAAAGACAATAAAGGGAGCCGCCACACAACGATGAGACAACACAGCACCAGGCACAAGCAGAGTTCACTTGAGCTGCAAAAACAGGTCTTTATGACAAGAGGCAGATAATTTCTGTATTGGGCAGCCAAAATCTAAAATAAATAAAAATGTTATGCTATATTATGAAATATGTATGAATTTTTATTAAATTCTTTGTAGTTGTACCTTACGTAATCATGTTATAAATAGTTAACTTTTTTCTGTATAAAAATGACTATTTTTTGAGTTATGTACAGTAAAATAAAACTATGAAAAAGTTAAATTTTTTCAAAATTTGTTTACTTTCTTATTTAATTGAATGAAAAATATGTGTAAATAAGGAGGGGCAGGGGTGTCTTATCATTCTGATGTATCACCCATCCCTTGGACAATTCCTCGATCTGCCAGTGCTTGTTGGTGCATCTTGTGCAGGTTGAATTAAGTGTATTTGTATAGTTTACAATTTGTTTTTATCATTGTACATAAGACTTTGGTTATTTGCAAGAAGTAATTCATTTAGTGAACCATTCTTCACTTTCTGATTAGCACACAGCCTAGTCAAACTCGTGTGTTTATATCAAATGTGTTAGTGTGTACATCAATCCCCTAGTCTTATTACACTTTTGTACGTATGGCACAAACCTCTCACATTATCTAAGTAAAAGCTACTCCTGTAGTCCATAGGCTTCTAATATTGACCAAAGTTTATTTCTGTCCACTCTTGTCAAAGGCATTTTCCTGGCCTATACCTACTATGTTTAGATGACTGTCATATTCAGTTGTCCTTTAACTTTGCTATCTTAAGATCAACGAAGCATCATTTTGGTACATCTGATCCCTTTCCTGAATCCAAATCAGAGCCCATTCAAAAAATGTGGTTCAACAATGGGTCTTATTCTTTCCTAGAGTACTTTAGCATATATTTATCTTGTGTGACTAAGTAGTGAAATACCTCTTTCTGTGTCACATGAAAGTTTATTACCATTCTTTTCCAAATTGGTTCTGTTATGGCTTGTTGGCATCTTCTGGCACTCTTCTCTCTGTCCATACCACTACAAATTATTTTCAGCCATATGAATCCTTTGTTGCCACAGATATGAATTGGTTCAGCTGTTATTCCATCCATGGCTGGTGATATTTATTATTAGGACTGTTGTTTATATCTTCTTTGATTCAAGGAAGCTTTAGTGAGAGTTTCACTGATTGCCTGCTGGGTTGAGTTCTTGGAAGTATTCTTTCCAGCTTGTCATTCTTCTATGTTCATTGAATGTTGGTATTATGTTTCTGTCATTAATGACTGTTGTAGGATTGATCATTTTTGTTTCTGTCATTAATGACTGTTGTAGGATTGATAATTTTTGTTTCTGTCATTAATGACTGTTGTAGGATTGATAATTTTTCATATCTGACCTACATTACTTTATAAAATTCTCTTGGGTGGTCTTTGCAGATGTTGGACCTATAGCTGGAGATATTTGTAATTTCAATATACACAAGGAGATAGTGCATTGACAAGGTGACATTTTTAGTAGAACTACAAAGCATGATGTGTAAAAATTTTACTTACTAAAAACTCTGGTAAATGTTATGTTGTTCGTCCATCACGGGTGATGAAGACCACTCTGTTCATCCAATTATTTAGGAATATGTTAGGTTAGTCTATGGGTACGAAGGTGACTGATGAGCCTGATGCGGGCCTGGAAAGATCTTGGACATTGTGGGCAGGGAATGTTTGCTTCATGTGAAGGTTTTATTACAAAGTCTTTTCTAGCTTGTCTCCGCTGCTGCTCTTCTGGATGAGTCGCATGCTGCTGCACCTTTACGAAGAGATGTGCGCCAAACAGTTCGGTCTTGCGCAGCAGCTTCCCATGTGTCAGGTTTTATGTCAAAGGTTTTCAATGAAGTCTTAAACATGTCTTTGAAGCGCTTCTTTAAACCACCATGGGAGCGTTTACCCTTCTGCATCTCACCATAAAAGAGTATCTTTGGCAGTCGATGGTCTGGCATGCGGACTGCATGACCTGCCCAGCAAATCTGTGACTGCATCAGAATAGTATCAATACTTGGGATACTAGCTCTGTCAAGAACGGCGGTATCCGGGATCTTGTCTTGCCATTTGATGTTCATTATCTTCCTGAGACAGACTGTATGGAAGTGGTTTAGCTTCTTTACGTGGTGCCTGTATACAGTCCATGTTTCACATGCATATAGCAGCACTGGAAGCACCACAGCTCTGTATACCTTCAGCTTTGTCTGTAGACTAATGCCACTTCGATGCCAAACGTTGGTGTATAGTCTGCCAAATGTGCTGCTGGCTTTGGAGATCCTGGTGTTCACCTCATCATCAATGACAATGTTCTGGGATAGTGTGCTACCAAGGTATGGGAATCTGTTCACAACATTCAGTTTCTTACCATTAACCTTGATGATTGGCTCAGTATAAACTGTGCCAGGAGCTGGTTGGTACATGATTTCTGTTTTCTTCGTGTTGATGGTAAGCCCAAAGTTGGCGCAGGCTTCGGAGAATCTATCCACACTATGCTGCAGATCATCCTCTGAGCCAGCATTGAGGGGACAATCATCAGCAAACAGAAGATCTCTGATGATGTGTGATTTGACCTTGGTTTTTGCTTGAAGCCTCCTAAGGTTAAACACTCCGACCAGCGCATGTGAGATTTCCGCCAATGTGGAACCCCTAGAACTAAGGAGAGAGAAATCAGTCATTATCACGGCAGAAAGATTCTTGTGAGCTGACAAAGATGACCCCTGCAAAAACGTTATCGGTGACCTCAACTCCAGGTACCGAATTAAAAAGACATCTTTCACTAGAAGGTACCAAGAGCTTTCAGGGAAGCACTACATACCAGAGACTAGACTACCTACTCAAGTTGTGCCTGACCTACCACCTCACGTAGAACTAAAAAGACCAATAATACGTACAAACCTTCTACAACCCGCAAATAAAAGCCTCATACCTACGCTGCTGAAAACACTTGCTATGGAAACCATCTGTCAGTACGATGAAGACATTATCCATGCCTATACAGACACGTCAGCTTTCAAAGCAGTAATAAATGCCATAATCATCCCACCCAGTACTGAAGAACCCGTCAAAATTGCAGGTCCCGGTGGTATCTGGTGCACAAACTACGAAGCCGAAGTAGTCGCCATCCAGAAAACCCTAACTAGAATTTTTGAACTCTTTGAATCAGACAAAATGGAACCAAATGATGTTGTAGTGTTCTCAGACTCGCAGGCTGCCCTCTTGGCAATAGGAAACTGGAAAACCAACTCGATCAGTACTATCCAGAAGATCCAAGAAACATGCCACAAAATTATGAACTTGTACGGAACAGAAATATACATGCAATGGATACCTGGCCACATAAACATCACATTAAATGAAGTTGCTGATAGACTGGCAAAGAAGGGGGCAAAAATGCCACAGATTGATCAACCACTGAGTATGTTAACAGTTAAACAAATAGTCAAAAACAACTGTAAAGAAGTTTGGCTGAACACGTGGGCACAGGCTAAAACAGGAAGAAGACTCTTCATTCACCAAACAGCCCCAAATAAGAAAGATGCTATGAACGATATCGAACGAAGGTACCAAACCAAAATCTTCAGATTGAGAACAGGCCACTCTACACTAAATGGCCACAGAAACAAACTAAGTTCACAAAATATAGCAAAATGTAGACACTGCCCTAACCCGTTGGAGACAGTAGAACACCACCTACTACAGTGCCCTGCACTTCAGGGACTGAGACAACAACTGCTACCACACAACCCATCCATAGACAATACACTGTATGGCAGCTCAGAACAGCTTATACGAACTGTGCAGTACCATATAATGGCATCAAGGTCACCAAGAGCTGACGCTCAGTGACAGTGGATCAAAGAAGAAGAAGAAGGTTAAACAATTTTCCATCAATACGATAACTAATGTCGATTCCTGTGTCCCCGTCTCTAAAAGCATCAGTCAGCATAGCAGAAAACATGATACTGAACAGAGTCGGTGCAAGTACACACCCTTGTTTAACTCCATTTGAGACGGGGAAAGGCTCTGATAGCTCACCGTTTTCCTGAACTCTAGCCTGCATTCCATCATGCAGTTGCTGCACTATTGTGATAAATTTCTTTGGGCAGCCGTATTTTGCCATGATCTTCCATAGACCCTCTCTACTGACCGTGTCGAACGCCTTTGTCAAGTCGATGAAAGCTGTGTACAGGTCACAGTGCTGTTCTTGGCATTTTTCTTGTAGCTGTCTTGCAGCGAACACCATATCTGTGGTTCCACGTTCTTTCCGGAATCCACACTGACTTTCAGGTAAAAGACCTTTGTCAAGATGAGCCGTAAGGCGATTCAAAAGGATTCTGGCGAATATCTTCCCAGCGATTGATAAAAGAGAGATGCCTCGATGATTGTTGCAGTCTTGGCGATTTCCTTTACGTTTATATAGATGTATAATTGAGGCATCTTTGAGATCGTGTGGGATGGTTTCACTCTGCCACATTTGCTGGAAGATCATGTGAAGTTTCTCTATCAGAACTGCACCGCCATCTTTATAAACCTCAACAGGAATTGAATCGGAGCCGGGGGCCTTTCCACTAGACAGTTGACGAATCGCTTTTTTAGTTTCCTCCAGAGTTGGTACATCATCTAATGCTTCATTTATAGGAATTTGTGGCAGGCGGATGATGGCTTCGTCGTTAATAGATGATGGCTGGTTCAGAATATTATTAAAATGTTCAGCCCAGCGTTGGAGCATTTTTTCCTTGTCTGTAATTAGTGTTTTTCCATCTGCATTAAGGAGGGGAAATGATCCTGATGATGTTGGACCATAGACCGCTTTGAGTGCAAGGTAAAAATTTTTCAAGTCATGGCTGTCAGCAAAGCCTTGGAGCTCATCTGCTTTATTACTCAGCCATGAATCCCACATCTGGCGTAGTTTATGTTGGACGATTCTACGCATGTTGTTGATACCAATGATGCATTAGTGACATTTCTGCAGCCATGTTCTAATGACAACACTTACATAATTAACCTGCCCTCCTACTCACACATATTTCCAGAATGACCATTCTACACTTATTACTTTCCCTTAACACAATTAATATTGGTTCTTCTTTATAACACACATAATATACAAAAAATGGTCAAGTAAATAGTGATACCATGGGTTTATGTGAAAAAGACAAGGGTTTGAGTCTGTTAGATGCTGATAGAATAGAAATATGAAATAAGAATAATGGTGTGTTATAACACACTGATTTCTACTGTCTGTTAGATGCTGATAGAATAGAAATATGAAATAAGAATTATGGTGTGTTATAACTCACCATAATTCATATTTCTATTCTATCAGCATCTAACAGATTCAAACCCTTGTCTTTTTCACATAAACCCACTGTATCACTATTTACTAGACCATTTTATGTATATTTAGCCTTGCCTGCCTCTCTGAACCCATTTCTGATTTCCTTGACAGCATCTTCCAGCTCTCTGTTGAGAATCTTCCTTCCTCTTAAAACAGATGCTATTTAAGTATAAAAGATCGTCTGCTCTGTTCAGCTCTCCCCAAGTTTCACTTATAACTTTTCCTGTAAGATGTCTGTTCATGGTACGTTTCCATTTCACATTTTAATAGCTGAGAGCCTCACTGTTATTTCTTGAAAAAGAATGCAATACCGGTACTTCCAATTGTTTTATAATCTTTAGTCTGTGTAATCAACAGTGGTCTCATGGAAAAGCCAGAACCTAACCTGTCCATGTTCAAAAAATGTATTAGTAACACCCCTTCTGCTATTCATATCATTTTATAAATGCTTACTCAATCTGTTTCCTGGACATTACTATCACCATTACCCCTTCCTCCTTTAAAATTAAATTAAAATGTCAGAATACTATACACCCACATGGAGACGTGGTAAGACCTCAAGCTGATGGCATGACACAGCAGGACTTGACATAAGTTTCTTGAAGGCCTCTTCTCCTTGGCAGACTGAAGGGAAATGCTATAAACCCAACAATACCCAGAGTTACTTTTTTGAATGAACTTTACCTCATTTTGGTGAAACATGCTCCATTCAGCTCAGCCAAAAGATCCATCAGTTATATTAGAGTGCATGTCCACTTACCAAAGACCTTATGGTGTGGTTGTAGTAACAATGTGTTCAACCTTCTTTACACCTACCTCTGGGACCAAAGACGCAACAAAAGAGATGAATGCAGTCAGCGACTCATAGCTTGACTGCTTGCGTCAGGGTCAGTGAACCAGAGCTGAACAAGACCCTACTCCACCTGCAAATGGTGATCCTGGAAACACGCTGCATCACTGCATTCTGGCCAAGAGAGTAGGGAAGGCAAACCCGGTCCCAAAAATGCCATGCTGAAAACATGTGTCGGGCAGAAATGCGCAAATATCGCAGCTTCGCTGTAAACGGCAACACAATGTAACCAACCTCCTTTTCAGGATGAACACAGAAGAAGAAGACACCTACCTCTTCTGACCCTCAAGCATGCTGCATCATTTTATCTTTGTCCCATCTTCTCACCTTCCAGCATGTTTGATCACTTTATAATTGTCCCATCTTCTCACCCTCCACCATGTTGGATCACTTTATCCTTGTCCAATCTTCTCACCTTCCAGCATGTTTGATCACTTTATAATTGTCCCATCTTCTCACCCTCCACCATGTTGGATCACTTTATCCTTGTCCAATCTTCTCACCTTCCAGCATGTTTGATCACTTTATAATTGTCCCATCTTCTCACACTCCACCATGTTGAATCACTTTATCCTTGTCCAATCTTCTCACCCTCCAGCATGTTGGATCACTTTACCATTGTTCCATCTTCTCATCTTACAATATGTTGGATCACTTTATCCATGTCCCATCTACTCACCTTCCAGCATGTTTGATCACTTTATCCTTGTCCCATCTACTCACTCTCCATCATGTTGGATCACTTTATCCTTGTCCCATCTTCTCACCCTCCAGCATGTTGGATCACTACCATTGTTCCATCTTCTCACCTTCCAATATGTTTGATCACTTTACCATTGTCCCATTTTCTCACCTTCCAGTATGTTGGATCACATTACCACTGTCCCATCTTCTCACCCTCGAGCTTCTTGGATCACTTTACCATTGTCCCATCTTCTCATCTTACAGTATGTTGGATCACTTTATCAATGTCCCATCTTCTCACCCTCAAGCCTGTGACGTGCGCATAATGAACGCGTGGGAAGGCAGTAAATGTAATCTGACTATTTTCTCAAGCTATTTCACTTGAGAAATCGCTCACCAAGATACCAGACCTTGCTACAGTGAAGAATTAGAATTCAGAATTTCTTCTTAACATACCAGACACCTTTTATTGGAGTATTTATCAGGACTTACAGTATAGCTTAGGAAGTCTCTAGCATTTTAAAAAAGGAAACCGGGACTGAGGAAACTGAAGGACCACACACGAAGGCAGAGAGGGAACTTATTAAATTAACGACATCCCAGACGTGTGTAAGAGGCCGATTCAAGTCTCTTTTATTCATCTGAGCAAAACATCTGTGAGCCAGGATTGGCTAAGTTGTGATTTACATTTCATATTTTATTACTAACATGTGAACTAACATATATATATATATATATATATATATATATATATATATATATATATATATATATATATATATATATATATATATATATATATACGTTATATTACCATGTGAATTTTAATATGTGAAACTCGCTAATGGATGTCAAAGTCATTTGAGGCTGGCAACCTCAGCATATAGAATGATGATTCATGAACCACCACTACACGGGCTGGTGATTGCTTTATTGATAGTTTCGTAAAAAGAACAAAAAGCATAACGTAGTTCCAGGTTCCCTATGAAGCAAGGAGGGAAAGATGAAAGAAATGATGTACATTCTAAGTATAATACTTACATTTTCAAAGCAGTGTAAATGTTCATATAGCCTAAACATATTCACTTTAAAATTAATGTACGTTTTCAAGCTTTAAACCAGTGTAAATGTCTATGTGAAAATATTCATTTTAAAGTTAATGGAAGTTTCAAACTTTTCAATCATTGTAAAACATAAAAGAAAACATATTCAATTTATATTGTGAACACTTTTCAATCAGTGTATGTAAACAGACTCTATCTGTATTATCAACCATTTCATTTACATTTAATATAAAGTAACAATGAAAGCTATCCTATTTAAATGTAAAGGAAGTTTTATCCCGAGGGATTAAATTTAATTCTCATCGAGGGCAAATTCTGAGTAATTGGGATGGTGGTATGGGAAGATAGGAACCCATAACTATGGGGTGGAAAACGCCATACTCAGAAGAGCGTTTCGTTCTTTTCTTTTACAATAGTTATTGGTGGTACCAGCAGAAAGTACTATCTCTGGAACAAGAAGGGAACAGTGGCCTAAGCTTTAAGACGAAGGACCCACTTGGTAGACTCTCCTTGACATTTCTGAGAAATGAGCTACACCCAACAACCTTGACCAGGGACGAGCGTGAGCGGCGTGAATAGAACCAACCAATAAGAAGGAGCAGAACCGTCATTGGCAGCTAAAATTAATAAGTGCTTAAATCCTTCACAAAAGCGTCGGCAGAATTACAGAATTAACAAACTCAGCCAAAGCAGTATTGTTCTCGCTTATTCTGAATATCTTGTGAAGACTCCCTGGAGATAGAAGCGTTTTGTTTCTTCTATTTACATATCTGCCAAGAGTAATCTTGTGCGAAGGTAGACACCTTTGAAGCCCATGTTAGATACTTTTGAGTTTTGGCCACTGTTAGACCACTACTGCAAAGCAGGGGAGGCAATACCGTCACATGGCCAGACATTTTATTTTTCCATGCCCTTTGAGACACCTTTAGTACACCACACACTTTACTGTAACATGCTGGGAGACTGATATGTCCGTGCTCTCATCAATAATTTCTGAAAATCGCTGCTTGCG
The DNA here is from genome assembly GCA_024509875.1 of Oreohelix idahoensis. Lineage (NCBI taxonomy): Eukaryota > Metazoa > Mollusca > Gastropoda > Stylommatophora > Oreohelicidae > Oreohelix > Oreohelix idahoensis. The sequence goes on from JAMPIV010009230.1 coordinate 192,826, forward strand.
GCAAATAATGTTTATGTTGTCCTGATGATGATAAGTAATATCCTCTTCAATAATGTAGGAGACGTTTGTCAGTGCCATATTTGAAGCTATAGCACTGTCTGGAAAAATTTCCTTTATACATACAATAAAGTGGTCAGCTTGAATGAAAGGTGAATGTCCTCCTACTCCGCCAATGTCAGCGATGAACGTGGAGAGTATTATTTCGGCGTTAGCACATTTATCGTCAATATCATCATTTTTTCCTTTCTTAAACATAAAGTCTTAATGGTTGTCACTGGATTTCCTCCCCTGCTCTGCAGTGATGGACCAACAAAGGCCAAAAATGAGAGTATACAATGAAGGTCTTTAAAGGTATGTACCTTCGCTCAAGAATGCTCTTGTCAGCGTTGTAAATAGAAGGATGGTGCTTCTGTTTTACTTTTAGGGAGTCATCATATGATATTTCAGAAATCAAGCATAATGCTGAATTTATCAAAGTCATCGTAAACTCTGTATCTGCTCGCCCCTTCTACGAAGATAAAAAAAATATATTAGCTCGTTTCTGAGCCCCTGCTGAATTATTAAGTAAAATTTTACTTTAGTAGCTCTGTTGTATTTATGTTTTAGATAGCTGATTCATACGTGTACACTTCTCTCTGTAATAATTAAATCAACTTTGAATGTGAGAGGTACATTTAACAAATTTAATAACTAATTATTGTTTAACATTAGCAGCGGCGGACATGAAGCATTTGCCACCCCCGGGCTGGAGCTTTCCTTTGCCCCCCCCCCCCACCCCCCACGGCTTTTCCCAGAAAAAATGTGAAATTAAAATACACAACAGAGAAATATATTATGCTTACAAATAGATGTTTAAACAGTTTGTTTAAACAAATTGTAATTATTTTTTTTGTTAATGCATTACTTTAAAAATTCAGTGAACACGTAATACTGCACTTCATTTGCTAATAAAATACACACACACACACACACACACACACACACACACACACAGAGGAAATAAAGCATCACATTCAGCCTCTTCTTTAAACGTAAATGGACAAGATTCACAAACTCCACATTTGAGCCTTCATGTCTGCAGACTGATTTATGATCTCATCAAAATTCATTTTCTTTGCACATTGATACTCAGTAGTAGAAAATAAAGCCAGATTTGTCAAACTCGTTTGACTCATTGTTGGAGCGACATTTTTGTTGTTGTATGTTTCAATTTTGTCAATGGTGAGGCCCTAAGCCAGGGGTCGGCAACTGGTAGATCGAGATCTACAGGTAAATCTTTGGCGATTATTTGGTAGCTCTTTCAGTGACTGCGGGAAAGTAAACGACTGTTTAAATTAGGCAAATTTCACCACTGCAGATTACTAGGACATCTCTATCACCTCACACCCGTGTGTTACCGGGGCCCGAAAGGGGAGCAAAGAATAGTAACACTGTCCCCTACCAAGCATGTCGTAAAAGGCGACTAAGGAGGGTTGGGCATGGGGCCGGTTACACCATCCTGTAAAAAAATTTAAACCACAAAAAACTTCAACAAATATGGACAAGTCAAATAAAGAAAATAAAACACAGCCATCCAAGACAGGGGAAGGTCCTCTCGCGGGGAGGCGTATGATGCAGCACAGAGAAAGCCGAAAGGAGTCTGTGTTGCTGACTAACCTTCTTTCTTCTAGGAGAACTTCCAGATTTGGCACCTGGAATGTTCGGACATTAAACGAACAAGGGAAAGTGGCGCAAGTAGCAGCAGAAATGAGGGAATACAAAATCGAGGTTCTGGGAATGTGTGAAACAAAGTGGAAGGGGGTAGACAGGAAGAAACTCATCACAGGTGAATTGGTGCTGTCCTCAGGACATGAAGACGAAAGTTCACACCACAGTGAAGGGGTAGCTCTTATGTTATCTAAAGAAGCACAGAAAGCACTAATTGAATGGGAAGCTGTTGGACCCAGAATAATAACAGCTTCTTTCAAAACAGCTAAAAAGAAAATTCATGTAAATGTCATCCAATGTTATGCACCAACTAATGACAAAGAAGAGTCTGTGAAAGAAGCATTTTATACTAAACTACAGGAAATTATGGATAAAGTAAAAAGAAGAGACATCACAATTTTGATGGGTGACATGAATGCAAAGATAGGTACAGTCAACACTGGATTCGAAGAAGTCATGGGAAAACATGGGCTAGGAGTAATGAATGAAAATGGAGAGCTATTCGCAAACTTCTGTGCTTCATATCAACTGGCTATAGGAGGAAGCATGTTTCCACATAAGAGAATACACAAGGCAACATGGATATCACCAGACCATAGAACAGAAAATCAGATTGATCATATATGCATAAACAAGAAGTTTAGATCATCATTGCAGGATGTAAAGGTATATAGAGGAGCAGATGTGGCATCAGATCACCATCTTCTGATAGCCAAAGTAAAAATGAAACTCAAGAGATATGCAACAATGCAAAACTATAGACAACAGTTTAATGTAGGACAGCTAAGAAATCAAGAAACAAGAGACAAATTTGCGGTCACAGTATCCAACAAATTCCAAGTGCTCCAACAGCTGGAAGATGTAGAGAATACAGAAGACTATTGGCAGCAGGTCAAAACAGTATGGAAGGAGACATGTGAAGAAATACTGGGGAAAAGGGAAAGACAACAAAAAGCATGGATAACAACAGAAACCATCAATAAGATAAAAGACAGAAAAAACAAGAAAGCAGAGTTAAACACAAGCAAAACTAGAAGCTCCAAAGCCAAGGCTCAAGAAGTGTACACAGAAGCAAACAAAGAAGTAAAAAGAAGTATCAAAAGAGACAAGAGGAAGTATATTGAGGAGTTGGCAAGAGAGGCAGAAGATGCTGCAGCCAAAGGAAATATGAGAGAACTGTATAGCAGCACAAAGAAGCTAACAGGGAAATACAAGCAAACAAGTTGCATCATAAAAGACAAGAATGGAAAACTGCTCAGCAATATACAAGAGCAAATGAAGAGGTGGACAGAATATTTTGGGGACCTTCTCAATAGACCAGCTCCACAAAACCCGCCGGACATCCAGCCAGCAGAAGAAGAGCTACAAATTAACGGTGAAAGACCAACGAAGGAAGAAATAAAGAAAGCCATAAAGCTTCTAAGAGAGGGAAAAGCGTCTGGACCTGATGGCATTCCAGCAGAGGCCATCAAAGCAGATATCGACACGGCTACAGAGATGTTATATAAATTACTTGGTAAAGTCTGGGAAAAGGAAGAGATACCAGCAGAATGGAAGGAAGGATATCTGGTTAAGTTGCCTAAGAAGGGAAATTTACAAGAGTGCACAAATTATAGAGGAATAATGTTACTATCAGTGCCAGGAAAAGTGTTAAACAGGATTATCCTTGAGAGATTAAAAGAGTCCATAGACAAGAAACTGAGAGATGAACAAGCAGGTTTTCGACAAAACAGATCATGTACAGACCAGATAGCCACTTTGAGAATAATAGTTGAACAAAGTCTGGAATGGAATTCACCACTATACATCGGATTTGTGGACTACGAAAAGGCATTTGACAGTGTAGACAGAGAATCACTTTGGAAATTGATGAGGCATTATGGAGTTCCCCTGAAGATCATTAATTTAATAAAGAAAACATATGAAGACATGACATGCAGAGTTCTTCACGAAGGACAGCTTACAGAACCGTTTGGGATAAGAACAGGAGTGCGACAGGGATGCCTCTTGTCTCCATTTCTTTTCTTGCTGGCAATAGATTGGGTTATGAGATCATCGACAACACACAACAGAAATGGAATCCAGTGGACTCTGACTAAGCAGTTGGATGATCTGGATTTTGCTGATGACTTGGCTCTTCTGTCCCATAACCGTAATCAGATGCAGGACAAATTGAAAACACTCGATGAGAGGTCACAGCAATTGGGTCTGAAAATACACAGGGAAAAGACAAAAATAATGAGAATAAATGCAGGTAATGATAACAGGGTTGAACTTGAAGAAACACCAATTCAAGATGTAGAATCATACACATATCTTGGCAGTAATATAGACAAAGTTGGAGGGACAGACAGCGATATCAAAATAAGAATACAAAAGGCAAGAGGAGCTTTCATTGCATTGGGAAATATATGGAGATCAAGAGAAATCGGATACCACACGAAAATAAGAATCTTCAACTCAAATGTGAAGTCAGTCCTATTGTATGGCTCTGAGACATGGAGAACAACAAAGACAACAACCAAAAAGCTACAGACTTTCATAAATGGGTGCTTGCGTAGAATAGAGGGATTAAAATGGTATGACAAGGTTACCAACGTGGAACTGATGACAAGAACTAGACAAGTGCCAGTGGAACAAGAGATGAGAAGAAGACGATGGCGATGGATAGGACACACACTGAGGAAACCTGTTGATAGCATTGCAAGGCGGTCCTTGTTCTGGAACCCCCAGGGCAAGAGAGGCAGAGGAAGACCAAGAAGTACATGGAGAAGAGAGTTGGAAACAGAGGTGAAAATGATGAGGAGAACATGGAAAGAACTTGAGATGATGGCACGGGACAGGAGGACTTGGCATGTGTTTGTTGAAGGCCTATGCTCCTTTGGGAGTGGAGGGTTATGATGAATCTATCACCTCAAGATATCCCACACAAATGAATGCCCATGCGGAACAGGAATCCAGACCCCAGAACACATTCTCCAGATCCGTCCAACACATGATGAACCGCGACGTGCGACCTGGCCAATGGGGTGCTGAGCTCCAGCAGAAGCTATGGGGCTGCCGCGCCGACCTGGTAAAGACTGTGGACTTCGTCCAGGCGACAGGCCTGCAGATTTAGCATGACTACAAACTGAACGCAGAAGAAGAAGAAGGCAAATTTCAGACTTGACCTCTCCAGCCGGAATTTAAAATCGTGGCGCCCCCGGGATCAAAAGTACTTTTTCTGCATTCCCAATGAAAAATCACGATCCCAAAATACAGTATATTTGTGAACTTCTTGAGATAGGAACGCGGAATTTTCATTGTAAGCTTCCTCATTTCTCCCCCCCCCCCCCCCCCCCCCCCCCCCCCCCCCGCTTAAAAAAAATTACATCCACACACACACACACACACACACACATATATATACACATACATACGTATATATTGTCTGTCGCGAGAGGTTTGGATGTTATCAAACTAAAGACTTTCCTGGACACAAAGGTGTATCAGATGATACTAGGATAGTGCCAGATAAGAGACTGGTCTTAAAAGAAATACCCCCTTCTCTGAAAAGAGTAATGGTGTCCAGATAAGAGACTGGTCTTATAAGAAATACCCCCTTCTCTGAAAAGAGTAAGGGTGTATCGACATCAAAGTGGGGTCAAGCTATGTAAATCTCCAGGTATGATGATATAGTTGGATCCTGAAGATATGTCTGCTACCTCTCCAGATCCCATAATGAGTAATGGTTATACTTTTGTTTTAATGGCTAGATATCTAGGGGAAAATTGAATTAATTATAAGTAATAAATCTCAATACAGAACATTAACTTAATAAGAATTATTAAGCAAGGCTGACTGAAATTATGTACAATTTATTTGTCCTCTACCGATTTATTTTTTCGGTCAGGAATTCTAAAAGAAATCAAATGGTATTTACAACATTAAATAAATAGTATGGACTGTACTTTTCCATAATGAAGAATATGTTAAAGATAACGAGATAGGGTCAATTATTTTCTTTCCTAATTCTATAATCACTGTCCCTGGACTGTAAAATTCACTATATAGTACAAATGTCTGTCATATCTCTTCATTATAAGTTTCTCTCTTTATTTTGAGTGATGTTTATATAGTTTCAATTTAGATGGATGTGCTGTTCAGTGGAACTAGATTCCACCTATCTTTTTATATGACGATCTTCATCCAACAGGCCAGGATTACTGTAACTCCAGGCTGGGAACGTGGTATGGCTCTTGATTTATGTAGAGCTGTAGGTAACCAACAGATTTCCTCTCAGTGGATGTGTCGTACTTGGTAATATCGAGACAGAACCTGGAATGAAAGATAACCGCATTCCATGTAGGCTCCAGCACCACTCCACTCACACACATAAAACATCACATATACCTTATTCAGATATTGTGCTAACAGTTTGCACATGACAAATAACTTCATTTCTCTTACAGCCAGTTCCAAGTGATTATTCATTTCCTGTAAACATCATATGATAGATTCCTTAGCCCATGATTGGCTTCCATACAATGATTTGGTTAAGTACACAATAGCAAGTGACAACTTGATTACATCATGTTAACAATTCCTGTACTCCTATCTTATGTTCGTGAACAGTGTGTAATTCCAGGCTGAAATACTCATTCAAATACCCTATTAAAACTTACTGTCATAAATTTTGCCTATTATACACATTTTCTAAGCTGGCTTTCGTCTCAAGAATCACACACATTTCCAAGTCGGCATGGCAGCATATTTCCTGTATTTTCACATAAGCGGGTATACACAGGCAAATAATCAACAAAATATACAAATATATATATATATATATATATATATATATATATATATATATATATATATATATATATATATATATATATATATACATATACATATATACATATACATATACATATATATATATATATATATATATATATATATATATAAAATAAGTGTATTATAAAAATATATCTTTAATATATATATATATATATATATATATATATATATATATATATATATATATATATATATATATATATATATATATATATATATATATATATATATATATATATATATATATATATATATATATATATATCTTACCATCATTACAAATGAAGAGATGGGCTGAGCACTTCATGGAGGTGCTAAACAGACCACCACCAACAGTAACACCTGATTTTAATAATGAAACATCCACAACCACTTTGCCAATAACTTGCGATGAATTCACGCTGGACGAGATCAAACAAGCCGTTAAAAGATTAAAAAATTTTAAAGCTGCTGGAGTTGACGAAATTTCAGGGGAAATGATTAAGCAGTTAATGACAACAACCTCTTGAGAATTTTAGATATTATAAATGAAGTATGGAGAGAAGAACAACCACCACAACAATGGAAAGACAGTATTATTGTAAAGTTACCGAAGAAAGGTGATCTATCAGACTGTAATAACTGGCGTGGTATATCTCTATTATCAGTACCTGGAAAATTATTATGTTGCATGATGTTAGAAAGACTTAAATTGCATGCTGACGAAAAGATCAGAGAAGAACAAGCGGGTTTCAGGCCGAAACGATCATGTATTGATCAAATATTCACACTAATAAACTATACCCACAATGAACAATTGGGTATAAAATGGATAAATGGAAAATTCCTGGGGGACCTGGATTTCGCAGATGATGTAGCATTCTTAAGTTCAACACCAAGACAATCCCAAGAAGCAATAAATAATTTGTGTCATCTCTCGGTTTAAAATTGGTCTCCAAATAAATGCCTCTAAAACTAAAGCTATGAACTTTTCTAACGAGACCTTTGATATCATCTTGAACGGGGAAAAACTACAGAAAGTTGAAAGTTTCAATTATTCAGGCAGTAAAATGACTCAGGATGGTGACACAACAAGAGAAATCCATACTAGAATTGCTTTGGCAGCTAGCGCCTTCAATAGATTATCTAACATTTGGAAATTACGATCATTGAATATACATACCAAGCTTCGTCTGTTTAATTCAAATGTTATCTCAGTGTTAACATACGGCTGTGAGAGTTGGAAAATAACAAAATCATTGGAGAACAAGCTGAATACATTCGAGAACAAATGTCTTAGAAAACTCATGAACATCAGTTGGAAAGAATTCAAGACTAATCGACAAATAAGAGAAGACTCTAGGCAGAAATATGTCTCCGACTATATAAGGAAAAGACGATGGTCATATATCGGTCATGTCCTACGAATGCAAAACAACAGAATACCACTACAGGCGCTCACTTGGGTTCCTGAGGGTAAGCGGAAAAAAGGAAGACCAAAAGAAACACTCAGAAGAACAATAATAAGAGAAGGAAGAACGTTGGGCCTAAATAATGTGCAAGAGCTAAGAGGAGTGGCGTCACAACGAACAACCTGGAGAGCACTGGTTTCTGCCTTATGCGCCGTGTTTGGCGCTTAAAGAATTTATTATTATTATTATTATCAGGCAATAATACACAAGCTGAGACAGGCTTTCAATAGAATCTAAGTCTGCTTCTAGCTCAGTTCGGCAAAAGACTTTGCAGTATCAGTTTTCTCTCGATTCATTCAGCTTGCTATAAGCTTGGTATATTCAAGTTATGTGGCGGACTTCCCCTACGTCCCAGTTCTATATATAGCGCCGTGCCCGTCCAATCAGAAGCATGGTCCAAAAGTATTTTTAAGACTCAAAACCTAGGCGTATTTCAGCTTGCCCGTATAAAGTGATTAAGTTTAAATATTTTATATCTGACTTATTACTGGGCCGATTTTAATTATTTAAAGTGATATTTAAACGGCTAATTTCTCTCTATCTTTCTATGTCTTTGTTATTTAGCTATTTCCTAACATTTAAATCTACGCAGTCTTTAATTAGCTAAATCGGGAACTACCCTGATGTAGAAATATCACTAAAACCAATTTTTCTCTTTAAATGAAGTAATATTATGAGGCCGTCTTTGTACCTACTTATTAAGTAATATCCCAGATGTTATACTAGATATATATTTCCTTTTATGGATCGCTATTCTTTAAGAAATAAAATAACTCCTTCCCAAATTTTACACAAAATAGGCCCTTTCTGTCAAACATAAAAGGTTTCTTTATACATACTAGAAAAGGTGCGTCCTGATTGGCTATTTTATTGGTCTGTTTATCCTATAGTGAGCGCGGTAAATATGACCGTGTTGTTAGACAGATTCAAAATACGACACTGTCTAACAAAAGAAACCTGTCACACCTTGTATTTTGTTCTCAATAAATGTGCATCGAGAAATTGATAAAGCAAACATGGCAGCTCGATAAGGGATTTATGTCCTGAAAGAAATTAGGTTACAAAACAAAAATGTAGTAATCGAGTGTCACGTGGTCGTACCTTAAAGAAGTGCAGTGTTCAAAACATAAATCACAAACTCAGTAACGAATGTGCACACCATGAACATGCACCACTGCACAGCAGCAGCGTCTCATGGAAAATTCCAAACGTCTGATCTGGTCTTCCGGGATGTTGTCCTATGCCTCAGTAAGCTCTGTATACAACTGGTCCAAGGTCTCTGGCTCATAATGGAGGGTCAGCACCGTCTGTCAACATAGTCCCAGATATGTTCAATTGGATTCAAGTCAGAAAACAGAGCTGGCCAAGTATCGAGTATGTTTACATTAGCTGCATTGAGGTAGTCTAGGGTTTTTACTGCTCTGTGAGCCGAGGCATTGTCCTGCATATAAATTTGGCCCGGTTCATGTTACTGAAGGAACGGCAGAGCGCGCGGCTGCAGTACGTCGCGGATGTAACGACTGGTCGTCAGGGTTCCTTCAGTTATGACAAGATTGGTTCTGTGCTCAGCGATACTAGCCCCTTCAGCCATAACGCTTCTTCTGCCGAAACTGGCTGCCTCCTGAACGCAGTTACAAGAATACCTTTCACCCCTCCTGTAATGTACCCGGATCCTGCTATCCTGCCGTTTAAAAAGAAACATGGATTCATCAGATCATACGACAGCACGTCACATGTTGTTAGTCCATCTGAGGTGCTGTCTGGCCCATTGGTATCTTGCTGCGATGTGTCAAGGAAGCAGACGTGACAGTTGTGCTTTTCTGTAAACACTTTTGTTTGTTGCTCGAAGGCGTCTGAGGACCGTCAATAATAGCTTCCAGTCATTGAGTACACCCGTGCTCACTTTCTTAATAGCATAAGGACGGTATCAATTTTCGTAGTTTAACTACTAGGCGGACACCGCTATTCGACCCTTTGTTAAAGATCATATGGCCACCATAATGTTAATCATAGAATGTTATGTTGTTGTTTGACCATCATAAATGTTGGAGTGAACATTGGGTGTGATACAATGCTGCAGTTGACGATGGTGTAGTAGTATGACGCAAGGAGGTGTTGACATCAGATAAGACAGTTCACGCGAATGTGTATAGGCTCTTGGACAAGGTTCATAATACACCCACTCAAACCACATGTGGAAGTCATCGAGTGATGGTAACAACTGTGACGTTTCATACAATTTATTACAGGACGTACGACGACATCAAATGCTCAGTCAATCGAACAAGGTTCATGAATATCACAGACATGCTAATGGTTGAAGACAACTGACATTAATAAATCTTGAGCAGCTTGTACATCAGAATGCTAATAATCTGTCAATCTACGTTCTACTGCTACTGTAGCTCAGGTACAACTGACTAAGCGCGCCAGGTACCTCTAGCAAAACATGCCGCACACATAGCGGGCTTCTATCATATAGTATCCTCTGGGTTATCTCCGACCAGCAAGGCACCAGTCCATGCCTATATCATACCGCCTGAGTAGCGGGTTCCAAACAGTACTATTATCTCTGGGCTTCTTTTAATCAAATAAGACATATCTGTCTTGGACAGTATATGCTGCACCAATAGTGGACTTCATAAATAATATCATCCGAAAATACTCTTCTCCGCACAGGGAGAAAGTCGCCTCAAAATGTCAATCGGCCATATATGCATAACAATAAAGATTTAAATGGGTATCTTTACCTTGACAGCATCCTAGAATAATCACTACACAACACTCGCCATCCTTGGCGCTCAGAATAAACATGGGGAAAAATCACAGACATCTTTGTCACCCAGAGGATTTCATTTCCCCATAAATATAGCCAGAGAAAATCTCCGACCTCCTGTCCGCTCAGAAAACCCAGGTAGACTGCCCAGATAGGAAGTCTAACGATCCCCGCACAAAACTTTGCGCATGCTCAATAAGCACTTCCCTGAGTAAAGCTAACATACTGTCCAGAGCGTTCCCCGAAACGAAAGCTGAAACGCTCCTTATATGGACATCTGTATAGCGACCCGGGGAATGACAATCTATATAAAACATTTCCCCAAAACAGAGCAAAATCGATCCTTATAAGGATCACTGTATAAGACAAGGGACTTAACCACTAAATCTAACCTGTCTTATAAAAGTAAACAGCCAGTTCTTTCTCTTTGACCACAAAAAGTATCAAACAGGCTGACGTCTATAATATAAGCGAAAACTGCCAGTAACACCCTTACTCTATTTATTTTCGCCTGATCCGAGGATAATAAATTTTATAGCAAGTGTGGTCACCTGTTTTTGTGTGTGTGTGGAGGAGCGGCGGGTGGGGGGTGGGGGGGAGACGATCAAGTGAATTTGTGCATAAAAGGGGTAAAGTTTATACCTGTGTCAAGCGTTCCTGTTACTCACTGAACTGAAATAATTTTGTACAAAATGACTTCATGCCAAGTAGATTTTCATTGATATTGCTATCACACAAGAGGAAAATCCCATCCTGTGAGGTGAGGTGCTTAAGAAAAGCCATTAATGTTACTAAGAGAGACAGCATGAGAAATAATAGCACTTCCGTGTCTGATCGAGTTGCAACAAACTAGACTTTGTACTGGCGACAACGAGTCTTGCCAAGGATATACGAAACATGACTTTTCCCAATTTTGTCGGTTGAAAGAAAGCGAAAAAAAAGAAGAAAAAGGTGATTTGTCTTATTCAGACAAGAGACAAAGAAAATAGCCAACGTTGCAGCCACACTGCCTTCGTCGGGGAAAGGAAAGAAAATAATTTTGTAGACATTGAGGAAATTATTTCATGAATATTTTGTTTAGTTTTAACATTTATATTGGAATTTTCACTCTCTCGGTGGCACCCCTCTTGCCTGGCACCCAACGCGGACCGCCCCTTCCCCGCACCCCCTTACTACGCCTCTGAACACGAGTAAATAAGAAATAGATGATAATGAATTGAACTATTGAATTTTTCTTCATTGAAAATCGTTAAAGTGGTGGGTTGTTTGGGTGGTGAGTTATTTTGCTTAGGCCAGATTAAAATTACATAACTGACCAGATGCTGAAATGGTTTGTTGACTGCTCTGTAACCGCTCTTAATTAACGTCGTCATCTTCCCAACCCATCAAAGGCAGGCATCTAGCGAAGACCACAAGCTCTTGATCCACAGACTGTTATCAAGTTAGTATTACTCACTAGTATCTCCAACATGTACCCCAAACTGGTATCACCAACTTGTACCACTACTTTAGAAGTAACAAATGTCTCGATAAGTATTGGTTTCCTAACATTGTAACGCGCGTTCCCTGCTGTCCATTCCACCGATCTTAACATTTGTTCTCAATAATTTTGCCCTCCTTGAGCACAAATCTTAAACCCAGTGGACTGGATAAAGAATCATTGTTAATTCAGGTAATCTAGTGAAGAAAAATGTAGCTGGACAGTGGAAAACTACTTTTGCCTGATTTTATCATGTTTAAATGGACATTTAAACACAAGCTACGATTGTCTGCTTCACCACTGTGCACATGTGGATTAAACGAACAAACTGCTGAGCATGTTCTACAGGACTGTCCTCTGTATGACCAGTTAAGAAAGATATACTGGCCGAATGACTCAACACTAAACTCAAAGCTATATGGAGTTAAAGAGGAACTTCAAACAACAGTCGAATTCATCATGAGAACTCGTCTGACGGTGTAATCATCAAAGATGCGATCGCAAGAAGAAGAAGAAGAAGAAGAAGAAGAACTTGTTAAAATGTTAATATAATAAATATGTACCCCATGATGTTATCACTATCCACCCTCTGCTCCACTTGGAGCTTCGGGCTACCTCTGCTTTTCGTTCCATGTGAGAGAACCGGCAGGAAGTAGTCACCAGAGCTTGCCGTGGTGGTTCTTGATTCTATTTTGTGTAAAATTGTCATATGCTGAGGTTGCCAGCCTCTTATGAACCAGTACAACCACCAGAACGTTAAACATGTCACTTGCAAAATATAAAATGATAAAATAGTATTTATTCCAAATTACAGAGAATAATGGGGTTAATTTACAGACGCGTGGCACAGGAAGACTTCCGAATAATGTCGGCCCATAAGTTTTGAGGCTGCCTTACAGGTAGTCGAGTATTACTTTAATTATAATCCCACTAATATCTTGTATATACGTTCTGAAGACTTTGTGGTTTCCAATATTATAAAGTCGAGTTTTCTTGCTGGTTAATTTCAGAAGATCCTCAATATACTTGGTCCAATACTCTTTATTGAATTCCTACATTTCTTCTGTCCTGGTTTGCCTGAAGGTGTCGTCTTGACTCAGTGGAACAAAGTGCCTAGTCTAAACTTGTGCTACAATATTAGGGACTTTTCGCCCACCCTGTCTCAACTTTCTACGAGGTGAGGTAAAAGTCGCCAATCAAACGTAGTCTAGTTTAATGTATCTTGTCTAGACTACACAGATTCAAATGTTATATACTAAAGTCAAACATGTATAAGTCAAAGATATATACTAATCTTCTCTCCCCCCCCCCCCCCTCGTTCATGAAATTCCGCATGACACAGGTAATTTCAACATCCTCCCATCTAAGGTATTAATGCTACCGCTTTTGAGATGACTCATGTCTGTAAATCATAACAAACCTTCAGTTTAAATTGTTACCATAAATACCAACAAACAGGAGTTCACGCGCGGTAAGGTTACCTAATATGGGTACTTTTGCAGTTTATCTCCAGATTGTCAATACGAGAAGTATGTGTGCCAAGCTGGGTGTTCGCACCTGTGTTTGCTTTACACAGGTAAGCCAGATTTATCTGTCTGCTCCCAGATGGATTCTTTACGTTATCTCTACCCAGGATAGATTATGCGAAAACAACAACGCGAAAACTGAGTCTTGTGCTCCGATATGAGAAAATACATGTAAAGAAAAAACTAATGGGATGCACCATATATAGAAAAAGAATGGTAAAACACGATAAAATGAATAGCACGGTTATTTTGTGACAATATAGTTTCTTTTCATCACACATTTTTTTCAAATGCTTTGCCGATTTCTATTGGTTAAAAAGATTACACGTGTTTGTATTAACCAGCTTCGATCTACAAACCATGCACAAAACTGCATACTTATTACTATGGTCAGCTTTAATCCAGTCTGTTAATTCTGGATCTTTCAGCCATTCCTCGTTGAATGCTTCATTGTAATACGCTTTTGTAGTTGATCTCTTTTTTGCTGGAGATTCGCTGGTATGTTCTTGTTCTAAAAGAAATTAACTATAATAAATTCTAATTGATAAGCGCAAAATCAATGACAGTGAAATATAAGACTTTGCCGATGTCACTGGTTTGTCCAGACCACAAGGAGCGAAAATAAGGATCTAGATCAGTTGTTTTAGATTATGTTTTATTTAAAAGTGTCGATTCCGAGCTGGTAGATCAACAACAGACATTTTTTTTTTCTCTCCGTCAGCTTCAGGAAAAATAAAAAAGCAGAAAAGACCTTCATATATCGTCCTTATAAACATTACAAAAACATTTGGCCTGGTTAGTAAGGATGGACTCTTCAAAATCCTCCTGAAAATAGGCTGCCCTTCTAAATTGCTGGAAATGATAAAGTGATTCCATGACAATATGAAGGGAACAGTCTAATATGCTTGAAGCACATCACTGCCCTTTGACACACGAAGTGGCGTTAAACAAGGCTGCGTTCTGGCTCTAGCCTTCTTCGGAATCTTCTGTGCCTTACTCTTGAAAAATGCATTCAGAGATGCAGCTGAAGGAACATGCCTTCACACTAGGTCAGATGGTCGTCTCTTTAATCTTTCAAGTCTGAAGGCAGAAACAAAAATCAGAAGGGTCACTATAAGAAACTTGTTTCTCGCGACGCTTCTTTCTTAACGCTTACCCCCCAGAAGCCATTGGCCAAAGTCCTTATAAACGTTTGGAAAAAGCTAAGTGGTCAAATATTTTGTTCATAATTCGACTAAAATTGTGCTTGCTGTTTAGCAGCCCCCCTCCCCCCCTCCCACACACACACACACTGCCTAAAGTAGCGCAAGTCGCCCAAAAGTAGCACACAATTTTAAATCTAGGTGTTTTTTAAGGTACCATCCAGGTTTTTTTTTAAATTCAGGGTGCCATTTGTTCATACCTCTTACATTTTAACAAGAAATGTTCTTTTTTTTTTGTCTTGAAGACATCTTCTTCTTCTTCTTCTTCGATCCTTAACCACCGACCGTCAAAGCAGTCAGTGGCCATCACGCCTAGTGGCGTCTTGTAGGGCAACAACAAATTGATTCCACTTTGCACGGTCGGTGGCCATCCTTCGTACAGTGCCCCAACTCTTGTTCATTCTTTGCATCTCAGCCTCCACAGTCCTCCGCCAAGTTGTTTTTGGTCGGCC
Source organism: Oreohelix idahoensis (assembly GCA_024509875.1). Lineage (NCBI taxonomy): Eukaryota > Metazoa > Mollusca > Gastropoda > Stylommatophora > Oreohelicidae > Oreohelix > Oreohelix idahoensis. The sequence continues at coordinate 208,262 of JAMPIV010009230.1, forward strand.
TCTCTTTCGCTTTCCTTCAGGGGTCCAAAGCATAGCTGTTCTTGTGATGGCATCGGGGTCTCTTCTGAGGACATGACCAACCCAGCTCCAGCGTCTGCCAGCTATGATGGTGTGCATGTCCTCTTGCTTGCTACGAGTAAGCAGATCTTGGTTGGTGATGGTATTCGGTCAAAAGATTCGGTGAATTTTTCTTAGGCATGTTGTGTGAAAAGAGGACAATTTTGACATTTCCTTCTCTGTGACTCTCCACCATTCCGCACCATAGAGAAGCACAGAAAGCACGCAACTCTGGTATAATCTTAATTTTGTGCTTGTGCTGTATTGGGGGGACTTCCAGATGTTATTTAGGCTAAAGAAGGCTGTTCTTGCCTTATTCATTCTGATGTTGATGTCTTTGCCTGCCCCACCGTCTGGTGTTACTATGCTTCCTAGGTATGTGAAGGTATCTGTCTGTACCAGTTGCTGATTCCTTACTGATATGGGCTCAGGGTTGCTCACATTGAGCGTCATGACCTCAGACTTCTTTAAATTGATGTTCAAGCCCACCTGCTGGCTAAATTTATTAAGTCTATCCGTTTTTTCCTGGATGTGTTGATGTGAATGTGCCAGCAGTGCAATGTCATCTGCATATTCCAGATCTTCCAATGTAGAAAATGTATTCCATCTTATTCCTCTTGGACTGCCCTCTGTTGTCTGGCGCATCACCCAGTCTATGACTGTTAAAAATAGAGTGGTTGATAAGGGGCATCCCTGTCGTACTCCTGTCTTCACCTCGAAGGTTAGGTTTGCTCTGCCCAACACTACACGTAAAGTTGGCATAGAGGCTTTTTATGATTGACACTATGCAGCTTGGAATTCCATAAGCCCTCAGTATTTTCCATAAACTGTCCCTATGTATGCTGTCAAAAGCCTTTTCAAAATCAACAAAATTTATGTAAAGCTGTCTTTGCCATTCTGAGCACTGTTCTATAATGTTCCTGAGAGTGAATATATGGTCTACACATCTTCTGTTCTTTCTAAATCCTGCTTGTTCTTTCCTCAGTTTGTAGTCTACTGCCTTTGAAATTCTCTGTATAATTATCCTGCCTAGTATTTCACTGGGAACTGAGAGAAGAGTGATTCCTCTCCAATTATTGCAGTCTGAAAGATCTCCCTTCTTGGGCAATTTGACAATTATTCCTTTGTTCCACTCTGATGGTGTTGTTCCCGTTTTCCACACTTGTGCAAATAGTGGTTCTAATAGTTCTGCTGCTAGCTCAGGGTCTGTCTTAAATAGCTCTGCATTTAAGTTATCATGGCCCTGAATGTCTGTATTTACATCTAGATCGTTTTCAGCCTCAGGAACATTCAATTGTGTCTCTGGTATTTCCTTGTTCAGAGTTTCTCTGAAGTGCTCTGCCCAACCTGTTTCTTGTCCCTCTGCTGTCTTGATGAGATTTCCTTGTTTATCTCTTACTAATGTAATATTGTTTGCACCTTGTTTTCCGCTGATGAATTTCTTGAAGACATCCTGCACAGTAATGTTTCTCTATTCTGAAATAGCCTTTTCCCAGCTGTAGTCTGAGAAGTTTCTTATTACTGGGAATTTTCAATTCCCTAGATATCTGACATTTTCTTGTTGGAGCCTTGAACATCTTATATGCATGTCTTCCTTTCAGATTTTTATCCCACTCTGCTTTCCATTCACAATCACGTGTTTAGTAATGGAGCCAACTCCAATTTCCAGAATACAACTTTCCAGCGTTGTTACTCTTAGGCAGATTCAACAAGATCTAGGTTGTTTTATTTTTGTCCCGTCTAGGTGTCATTTTCCTTGAATAGTTGAAGAACAACATCTAGATTTTGCACAAAATCTGCCAAAATAGCCCTAAAATCGCCTAAAGTAGTGCAAAAAAAATCTCATAAATTAGCCCAAAAATCGCTCATAATAGCCCGTCGCCGATATCTATATTTTTTTATTTGTTATTGTTAATTTAGAGTGGCAACACTCATTTCCGATGTTGAGTAACTTGAGTTCCTTGAGATTTCAATTGTAAGGATGCTTCTGTTTGACAACAGCTACTGAAATCACATAACTTGAAATTATTGTAGATTTGTGGTCATCTAATACGTCAATCGCTATTAGTTTGACTTTTGATGCCACATTCTAGCAGAGTCGTGTTGATTCATCCATTGGAGTGTCGCTCTCTATCATAGGCGATCGTTAGTTGTTATTGTACCTTTGAGAAGTATGGGGTTTGTATTATTTTTAATTGACATGAACAGTTTTATTGTAAGATATTACAGAATTGTATTCATGATTGTATTCACGTAGGCCTAAATTTGTACCTCTCTTTGTGGATTATTTGTACCAGGGCCGTAGATAGGACTTAATAAAGGGGAAGGGGGGTTTATATAAAAAAAAAAAAAAATTATGCACTCTGTTGGTACAGTATAATTTCTCCACAAATGTTTTTCACCAAACCCTAAAGGGGGGGAGGGGGGGTGAACCTCCGAAACCCCCCCCCATCATCTACGGCCTCTATTTGTACGTAATTTAATTGGGAAAGACAGTGGAACAAGGTCGGCCATTTTGCTGGAACGCTATTGAAACGGATCCGTAACCGAATCGCTTCAACACATTGTAAAATGCCATCAAGAAACGAAAATAGTCATAGCCCCCCCACCCCCCCCCCCCCCCCCCATCCCGAAACCTAACTGGCACCTCATATAAAGAAAATTGCGACTTGAAACGAAAATGTAAAAAAAAAATTAAAAAATGAATCCAGACCTAAGGACCTTTTATGTTTGGACATGCGCCCTAATATAACCGACTAGGTTGAACGGGACGCGCCAAAACGAGGCAAAAGTTTTACATAAAAAAAAAAAAACGAAAATGTAGACATAGATCTAACCTCAAACGCTGACCACACTCAGCACACGGTTCTTCATTTCAACCATCATTTTTAAGTGACATTGTTGATTGAAACGAAGGACAGTGGATCGTGTGTTCAAAATGTCCTTAAAAAAAAACAATTCAGAGATACAGTAGTTAGGCTTAGGAATCCTAAACCCTAACCTTAATCCCAACTCTACACAAACTGATCAAACGTTTAGATTATGGTGACCACAAAAAGGAGGACAATATTAACTTTTTTTGTCATAGAAAGGAGGACAAGAGAGGACATTATAGTAAAAAAGCAGGATGTATTTATTTTAAATAATAAATGATAATGAAACTTATTTATTACACATCAAACAATACTTTCATCACGTTACCTTGATTTTGTGTCTATTGGTATATTAAGATAATAAAAATCATCATCTTTAAAAAAGTTTTTAAAATACACACAGAAACATTGTCACATAAATCAGTGCACTGCAACTGGTGTGCCGTGGCACACTAGTGAGCCGCCGTTCCCTCCTGGTGTGCTGTGACACCAGACAGAATACACCATATTATTGTATACCAAATTAAATATTATGAACAAATTACACACATACAATTTTACACATAATAAATTGAGTTAGTTTTCATCATCAACCAATCCATCACAATAAAATTAGTGAGCGTTATCTTATGATTACATCGAATTTTAACAAATTTATCAGATCCACCTGTTGAAATATTAAATGTGCTGTGAAGTTTAAAAAGGCACAACAAACACATGCCAAGTCTTCCTGTCCTGTGCCATCCGCTCAAATTTTCCTCATCATTTTCACCTCTGTTTCCAGTTCTCTTCTCCATGTGTTTTTTGGTCTACCTCTGCCTCTCTTTCCCTGTGGATTCCAGAACAAGGACTGCCTTGTAAAGCTATCAGCAGATTTCCTTAATGTGTGTCCTATCCATCGCCAGCGTCTTCTTCTCAAATCTTGTTCCACTGGCACTTGTCAGGTTCTTGTCATCAATTCCACATTTGTGACTTTGTCATACCATTTCAGTCCTTCTATTCTACGCAAGCACCCGTTTATAAAAGTCTGTAGCTTTTTAGTTGTTGTTTTTGTTGCTCTCCATGTCTGAGAGCTATACAACAGGACTGACTTCACATTTGAGTTGAAGATTCTTATTTTCATGTTGGACTTGATTTCTCTTGACCTCCATATGTTTCCCAATGCAATGAAAGCGCCTCTTGCTTTTTATATTCTTATTTTGATATCATTGTCTGTCCCTCCAACTTTGTCTATATTACTACTGTAACTGTACTTTTCTCTTGTTGAGGTGATGACTGGCCCAAGACAGTATATATGTTGTTAGGTGTGTAGTGCGAGCGGATGATGAACTGAGTGTGGGTGCGAATGAAGGCGCGAATGTGTTTAGGCTCTTATGTATGTAGACCCTGCAACCCATACACTCTCATGCAGTAGTCAAGGATGCTTGGACACTGCAGACACGTTTCAAAACATTTATTGACGAGAACACACATGGTATCAACAGGAACAGTCATTGTAAACAAGGTCATGCTGACCGGAAATCGATAGGTATACATTAGGCATTCATCAAGCTGGTAAACATTTGAATATTCGTGCATGGTCAATACAATGTTCTTCAATAAAGACAGTTCGTGGCGTCGCCCTGTGATTACTGACTAAACGCGTCAGATACCTTAATCACTTTGACACATAGGTGCAACTTGGCATTCCCCGCCAATTGCACATTATCAGGCTGTAGTATCATAGCCGAAAACACAGGCCTCGTTCTGACGTCGGCCATATACTTCTGATAAGCAGGTTACCATCAACCCTGCAGTAATGCTTATTGTAGACATAAATATGCCGCCAATCTGCGGCTCCCACAATATATCTTCGTCACTGGATTTCTGGATGGTATGAAGACTAATAGTCTTGGATGGCTACCTTGAGCACAACATATATGTTCTGTAATGGAGGACCGGTGAGCTGCAGTTCACAGACTAGGCAATCTTCTAACATGTTCTGCTACCGAAAGCATAGTAATGGAAAAAGTCGGTATTACCTGTACCCGAGTCCACAGAACTTAACAAGGAACTCTGCTGTCATTCCAACGCACAGAGATTCACTGGGGAAAACTGCCAGTGCAGTCACTTCGAAGATTCTTCCCGAAAAACACAATGGACTCTCGTCCCTTCAGAAACCAGGACACTTCCCCGGCTCGCCGGAAGTCTAACTCCACTCCCGCTTAAAAAACCTGCCCATGGGCATACGCCCGAACTGTCTACCTTTGACCCTACAGGTCAAACACAATGAATGAATAAACAAGGGAAGACAACCCCTAATCAACCTGACATCGCAGGTAAAGACACAATTATTCTTATGATAAAAACATAAGCAAATAACTTGACAGATGACTCCGTCAAAAATGACAGCAACATATTACTACCACCCCCCTGTAAAAAAAAAAATGAAATTTTTTTTTTTTTAATATGTCCATGAGAAAGATTGCACAAGTATCACTTATGTGCTCATGAAAAAAATGAACCTAATATCAGGTACAATAGACGCATAAACAAAGCGTCTGAAGAGGATACAAATCATCTCCCAACATAGGAGAAAATATCTCCTTTAAGCCAAACAAACTAAGGGGGTACCATTAAAGAAACCTAAGTTGCTGGCAATACCAATCATATATCAATCATTACTAAATACTATAATTATAGCAATATACAAATGTCATGAATTACAATGCTATATTAGCAACATATCACTGATGGATGGACAAAATGAAATTTGTTAAATTATCTAAACATCATCCAAATACATTTGTATTACAACATATTAGGATATTAAGGACAGACAAAAGTCTGAAAGTGTATCAGGAAAAACTAGGACACAAGATTTAACTGGAATCATGTGGGCATCTGGACAATATGTCCGCCATCACATTATCCGAACCACGGATAGCTCGCACCGTGAAATGGAAAGGCTGAAGAGCAATAGCATAACGAGTAGATCTTGAGCTCTTCAAATCCTTACTTTGCATAGCCGTAAGAGCTTTTTGGTCGGTTTCCATAAAAAAATGCGCGCCCAGAAGGAACCTTTGTAGCTTAAGAATGGACCAAACCATAGCCAACAATTCACGGTCTAAAACCGAGTAATTCCTTTCTGCCGCATTTAGCTTCCTAGAAATATACATTACAGGATGCAGAGTTCCTGAATATTCCTGCATTAGCGCCGCTCCAATCCCAGTGGAAGAGGCATCACTACGAAGAACAAAAGTCTTATCAATCGTTGGTAGTCTTAAGATAGGATGAGATGAGAACAAATTCTTAACCTGATCCAATGAAGATTGGCATTCCTGGGACCAACGCACCATATTAGGAGAACCTTTTTTCAATAACGATGAAAGTGGTGCCATAATGGAGGACAGATTCTCAATGAATCTTCCATAGAATTGTATCAATCCCAAGAGACTACGCACTTGTTTTTTTGTCTTCGGAACCGAGATATTTAATATCTTCGAAATGTTTTGGTCCTCTGTCTTCAACAGACCATGACCAACTCGATGACCTAGGAAGGAAATTTCACTAAACCCAACAAAAGCTTTAGAGGGTTTTGCAGTCAAACTATGCTCACGTAGAGTAGATAGCAATTCCTTTAGACCCAAATAGTGTTCTTCCCAAGTATCACTGAAAAGACAGATGTCGTCTAAATATGCGATGACATCTGCACGATCTGATAGAATTCGTCGCATCATGCGCACGAAAGTCGCTGGGGCGTTCATAAGCCCAAAAGGCATAAAATTCCATTGAAACAGACCCCTAGGTGTCGACAAAGCAGTGAGAGGTTTGGCGTGTTCCATCAGTGGGACTTGCCAATAACCTTTCGACAAGTCTAGTTTAGTAAAGAATTTAGCTTTAGAAAGTCTAATAAGTAGATCATCTAATAACGGCATAGGTTCAGCATCGAACTTCGTAACTTGATTTAATTTGCGATAATCAACGCAAAGACGTATGTTATTGTCTTTCTTTCGAACAATAACTATTGACGAAGAATAAGCTGAAGTGGATGGTTCAATTATTTGCAGTTGAATCATTTCATCCAATTCTTTCTCGACTTGTGCTTGAAAATGAATAGGTATTGGGTATGGTCTTACTCTGATCGGATTACGATCAGTAAGTATGATGTCATGTTCTATGACATCTGTGTATCCAGGAATGTCGGTAAGGACATCCTGATATGATTGTAGCGTAGAGGATACTTGACGTTGCTCCTCAAAAGACAAGTTCGAAGAGATTGTAACGTCCCTCCACGATTCCGTTGAATTCAGTGGAATCGCAGGAAGAGGTAAGTTAACGTCAGAAAAAATAGTTTCCTCATCCTGTATAATGGACAGGGATGAGATGTGACCATGTTGGACTGGAGAGTCGTCCGTCGCCTAGAAAATAGGCTGCAAATAGTCTGGACGTTCAATAAACTCTGTTAGCATATTTATATGGAAGGTTTTATGCTTTCCATCCACATCGACGATGTAGTCGACATCGGAAATTTTGGAGACTATAGTGTATGGACCTTTCCATGAAATGAGAAGTCTATTCTCTCTTGAGGGAAGTAAGACATATGCTTTGTCTCCAGGACAAAGTTGACGTAGGCGTCTTTTCTTGTCAGCAAATCGCCTAGCTTTTTCTTTCGCAAATTCGGAAGATGAAGTTGCTAACCTGCACGATTCGATAATCTTTTCTCTAAGAGCAATGACATATTCATATGACGATTGTGTATCATCGTCAATATTATCAGAAGTTATCAAATCGTGTAACAAGGACATCGGACCGCGCGGTTGCGCACCAAAGACAAGTTCGAAAGGAGAAAACCCTGTATGCTCGTTGGGAACTTCTCTATAGGCAAAGAGGACTGCAGGTAAAACCCTGTCCCAATCCTCCGGATGATCCTCCGTTATCTTGCCAAGTAAGTTCTTTAGTGTCCTGTTAAGACGTTCTACCAATCCATTGGACATTGGATGATAAATACTACTGAGAGACCTTTTAATGTCTAGCGTAGCCATTACCTGAGACATAACGTCCGAAATTAACTGAGTGCTGTGGTCCGACAGTATTTCTCCGGGGAATCCCAGACGAGAAAATATGAGCCAAAGAGCATCAGCGATATCGACAGTTGATATGCTCTTCAGATGAATAGCCTCTGGCCAACGCGTGCACATGTCCACGCAAGTGAGGATAAATTGGTGTCCTCTGGCTGACTTAATCTTGAACGGACCAATGATGTCTATAGCCATTTTCTGAAACGGCCGAATCGGAATATCTGCAGCCTGAATAGGAGCAGCATGTCTCGGACCTCTAGACTTGACCTCTTGACAAATTTTGCAAGATCGGCAATAAATTCGGATGTCTTTATTCACGAATGGCCAAAAGAAGGACGCAAGGACTCTAGTTTTAGTTCTGGAAAACCCCATGTGTCCAGCACACTGAGAATCGTGTGCATGCTGAAGAATTAAGGCTCTCATACACTTAGGCACAAGAATTTGCGAGTGCATAGACTTGTCCGAGTGTTGTACCATCCGTACCAATATACCATTCTTCATAGTAATATACGATTTGTGATTCGTATTTTGATTGGGATCCCCTTTCTTTGCAAGAAGGAAGAATTTCTTCAAAGAAGGATCCTCTTCTTGACGTTTAACAAACGAGTCATGGGAAATCACCAAGTGCTCGTCTTGGCTATCAACTTCATTACTATTATCCGATGAAGTTGGGGGATTAAGAGCTTGAGCTCTTGTCACCACTGCATTGACCGTTTGAATGTTTTTTTCCTCCCAAGTAGAAATTTGTTGCGGGGTGCATTCCTTAACCCCATGAATACGACCGATTATAAGATCCGCAATAGGATTAGGAAGAAGACATGCATGGACATCTCCTGTGAAGAAGGGAGTGTCAATCCTAATAATAGCAGTAGGATAACTTTCCATAGTACCACCAAATGTAACACATTTGATTGTTTTTTCCAGTGGCACAGCAAGGATCTATCAGAGATTCCCTAACCCCGACGGTAGTACATCCCGAATCGAAGAGTACTGAGACTAGCCTATCATTTATAAGACCCTTATGTAAGATGAGAGATCCTCTCCCATCATGCGCAACTGTAGCAGGTAGAGCAGGAAGAGGGTGACCACAACTTAGAGTAGATACAGTCGATGAGTCGAACAATGTTAAGCATTGGGGGCATTCAGTTGCTCTCCCAAAATCGAAAGCACAACCAGTGATAGCCCTAGAGTTACCACTATCATTTACTGTATTACAGGCTCCATCAAACTCTTGTTGTGCAGAGTTTGCCTGTTGGAAAGGTCTTTTTTTGTTAAATCTAGGTCTGCCTCGATTATCGTTTCCCCTGTAATTATTTCGACTATCATTTCCCCTGTAATTGTTATCATATTGCCTATTGTAATCATCATTCCGGTTTGAATCCCGGTTTCTAAATTCACCATCGTCATAATCTTGACGTCGAGAATGGTTATCTCGAAAGCTCGAATGGTTATTATTACGATAACCCTTGCGAAAGTGTCTAAGATTATTACCATTAAAATTACGAGAACTACCATCTTGTCTCCAATTCATAGACGAAGAACCATCATGTGTTGGATTACTCCGCTTCTGAGTGTAATTCTGATTACTTCCCCTATTCCAGTTTTGTTGAGCACCCTGAAATTTTTTTTTGAAATTATGGCCATATGGTGTTGCTGAAGCAGCTGGCAACCCTTCTTTCACTTTAGAATTGCTAACTGTAGCATGGGGATGCGCGGTGGCATACTGACAACAGTATTCCTCCATATCTTTTAAGTTTTTAGGCTTACGCTCATGAAGGAATGCAAGAAAAGAATCATTAACAGATGACAAAACCTTATCTCGCAATAATAAGTCCATTAGACCTTCATATGTTTTCCCAGTCTGAGACAACTCAACCCATCGTGTAAATGTACGATGTATTTTTGTAACAAAATCAGAGAAATCTACTCCATTTTCTGGCAACATTGTCCTAAAACGAAGACGATAGTCTTCTTCTTTTAGTTGGTATTTTTTTAGCAATGCTGCTCTGACAACATCATAATTAGTCCTGTCATGTTCGTCTATTGTCATAAGAGTAGTCACTGTGTCACCTGTAAAAAATTCCATCAGTTGTTCAACATATTTTTCCTTTTTTATGTTATGCGTATCGCATAAATATTGGAATCTATCTAGATAATCTGCTACGTCATCCTTTAAAGGATTGAAATGAGGCAATTTAATCCTATTAACAAACTCCTTTGTCGTACTCGAAGTTGTTTGCTGAGCACCCGTACTCGCCAATTTCAATTTCTCTAACTCCAAAGTTGCGAGTCTTTCATCAAGTTCCATCTTCTGTTTTCTTTCCTCATGTTCCATTTTTCTAATTTCAGCCTCAGCTTGAAGTTTTCTCTCCTCTGCAGCAGCTTGAGCTTGAATTTTTTTCTCCTCTGCAGCAGCTTGAAGTTTTTTGTCTTCCATTTCCATCTGGAATTTTCTTTCATCAGCCTGAGCTTTTCTCTCCTCAGCAGCAGCTTGAGCTTTTCTCTCCTCAGCAGCAGCTTCTCTTTGATACCTTTTCTCTTCAAGTTCTAATCTTCTATTCTCAGCATCTAGCTTCTTTAGTTCAGCATCTGCTCTCCTTTGTTCAGTTTCTGCTTTCAATTTAATTTCCTCTTTTTGTTTCTTTTCTTCTGACTTTAATGCAGTGGCGAATAGAGCAGATGAATATTCTTCCAATTCTTTACCAGACTTACCAAGAGTCAACCCTTGCTGGATGAAGAAATCCAATGTAGACATTCTGTCTAATGAGATCAGTAACCTGAAAAATTCAACAATTACCTTATCCCACTTCAATGGGAGACAAGTCTGAAATGCTAGACTTGTATACTCACTTCACTTTATTTCACTCTCTTAGTCTTAGACAAAGACCTTGTATGGTCCTCTTGTTTATAATGTAACAAAAAATCACTTGAGTACTTGTGGAAAATAATTCCTTTATATCCCACTCACTATGGGCACAAGTCTTTTTTTTTTTTTTTTTAAAGAACTTGAATATGTATTTCACCTTGTCTCAATCTTTGAGGATAATAAGTCTTTTATCAAAGAACTTGTATAAATATCTTATATAATAATGTTTTATTAACAATCTCTATATGAAGAGTGTACCTTATCAATAATAATAATAATACATGACCAAGTGTATGTATGTAGACTGTGTATGACAATAATGTAGTACAATCATAAATACAAAGACAAAGATACAGAACAATGACCGAAAACGTTCGCGGAAGTCAAATAAACAATACAGCAAAAAGTAAAGAAAATGTTACACAAATGTGTAATGATGACCGCGAAAAATAAACAAGACAAATGGCAACACTGTTATAAACGAAAAGGTGTAAAGAAATAAACGGAAGGAATGAGAGAAGAACAGATACAAACAAAATTAATCGAAAATCAAAGAACGGAAAAATAACGAAAACAACACTAACTGATGTCGTCACAGCTATAAAAAAAAATAGCAACAAAAGTCGCTAGCAAATTTCAATTAAGAAAATTGCAATCCCCACACTGGCCACCAAAAATGTAACTGTACTTTTCTCTTCTTGAGGTGATCACTGGCCCAAGACAGTATATATGTTGTTAGGTGTGTAGTGCGAGCGGATGATGAACTGAGTGTGGGTGCGAATGAAGGCGCGAATGTGTTTAGGCTCTTATGTATGTAGACCCTGCAACCCATACACTCACATGCAGTAGTCAAGGATGCTGGGACACTGCAGACACGTTTCAAAACATTTATTGACGAGAACACACATGGTATCAACAGGAACAGTCATTGTAAACAAGGTCATGCTGACCGGAAATCGATAGGTATACATTAGGCATTCATCAAGCTGGTAAACATTTGAATATTCGTGCATGGTCAATACAATGTTCTTCAATAAAGACAGTTCGTGGCGTCGCCCTGGGATTACTGACTAAACGCGTCAGATACCTTAATCACTTTGACACATAGGTGCAACTTGGCATTCCCCGCCAATTGCACATTATCAGGCTGTAGTATCATAGCCAAAAACACAGGCCTCGTTCTGACGTCGGCTGTATACTTCTGATAAGCAGGTTACCATCAACCCTGCAGTAATGCTTATTGTAGACATAAATATGCCGCCAATCTGCGGCTCCCACAATATATCTTCGTCACTGGATTTCTGGATGGTATGAAGACTAATAGTCTTGGATGGCTACCTTGAGCACAACATATATGTTCTGTAATGGAGGACCGGTGAGCTGCAGTTCACAGACTAGGCAATCTTCTAACATGTTCTGCTACCGAAAGCATAGTAATGGAAAAAGTCGGTATTACCTGTACCCGAGTCCACAGAACTTAACAAGGAACTCTGCTGTCATTCCAACGCACAGAGATTCACTGGGGAAAACTGCCAGTGCAGTCACTTCGAAGATTCTTCCCGAAAAACACAATGGACTCTCGTCCCTTCAGAAACCAGGACACTTCCCCGGCTCGCCGGAAGTCTAACTCCACTCCCGCTTAAAAAAACCTGCCCATGGGCATACGCCCGAACTGTCTACCTTTGACCCTAAAGGTCAAACACAATGAATGAATAAACAAGGGAAGACAACCCCTAATCAACCTGACATCGCAGGTAAAGACACAATTATTCTTATGATAAAAACATAAGCAAATAACTTGACAGATGACTCTGTCAAAAATGACAGCAACAACTACCAAGATATGTGTATGATTCTACATCCTTTAGTAATGTTTCTTCAAGTTCAATCTTGTTATCATTTCTTGCATTTATTCTCATAATCTTTGTCTTTTCCCTGTGTATTTTCAGGCCCACTTGTTGTGACCTCTCATCGACAGCATACAACAGAAATGGAATCCAGTTGAATCTGACTAAACAGCTTGATGATCTGGATTTTGCAGATGACTTGGCTCTTCTGTCCCATAACCATAATCAGATGGAAGAGAAAATGAAAATTCTCTTTTTAACAGATGGCAATAAACAAATATAGCGACAGTAAGTATGACAGTACTGTATAAACAATCCAACAAAAGGAAAGCTTACAGGATTGTAGATACAATATTTGCTCCATTCTGTGAAAATTCAGTCATCTGTAGTGAAATACAGATGGGAAATTTTTGAAATGGCGTCTTTTATCTGGTTTTGTAAATCGTGAAAAAGCAGGATATTTCAACATTTAAAAAAAATCTGGCTGGGCGCACATTTTAGGCATAAAAATCCAGCCAAATGCAGATGTATGGTCACCCTAATTTAAATGTTCTTAATGCAGTTTGCAGATTTACTCAACACACAATGTAGATCTTCTCAACAATCAATACTAGAAGATGAAAAGATGGTCAAGTTCCACAGTTTATCATGTTTTAATTCTTGCATTGTTTATCAGTCTTAACTCATTGACAGTCTTAATCCATTAAAAAATGTGTCATTTTATTTTTGAATTTTCCACTCAAGTTTCTCATGTGTAAACAAAAGACTCATGTCACAGTAAGGTTTTTACCCTATTACAGAAATAATGTAAGCAGTTACAGAATAGTGTTAACAATTTAGAAATCTATGGCTTCATTTTTATCAGTAGACAAATAACAGTTATGTTTGAAAAACACAGATAGCAGCAGAGGCTACCTGGGTAACTTTTATCTGTTGAGACTGAAACATTTTAAAAACTGGACTATAATAATTCCATTAAAGGAAATAGGAGAGAATCAAGTCCATATATTGATGTTGACAAGTTAGCAAGGGTGCATGACTTTTAAAAAAAATATGTAATTACTGAGACATTTGCAGTAGATAGGTATATATATATATATATATTCATTAATTCTGAGGAAGGCACTCTGGAGAGTAGATTAACTCTTTACAGTACAATTTTGGTTTAGGTCTATTAAACTGACAGGTTCTATTTCAGTCATGTGTAGTAAAGCTAAAGGACTCCCATAAAATGTTCACTGTCTATTTTATGCCATTCTATTTTTTTATTTGGCCACTTGTACTGTTTTCCCTAGTTTGTTTATTTCACTCACTTTACACAGTCTAATTTTCAATTTTTAGGACATTCTAAAGATCTTGTTTTATTAAGTGATGTTTAACTTGTTTTTCAGTTTCAGATTTCCATGCTAGAGCTGAAACCGTCAAACATGAATCACCATGATGGAGCCATTCAGATAAAACAGGAGCTAGATTATAAAGTATGCAAGTTTTAAAAAAATACAAGGGGCTTGACATAAGTCTTGGGCCTGACCATGAAGGAGTCACAGGAGGAAGATGAAACTTGGCACATTTAAAGTTCATCATATTTGCACTGAATGTGTAAAGTACGCGTTTGTTTCTTCAATGGGTTTTCCCGCTACAGTGCACGGCGCAATGTACCCTATTGACCGGATCTGCTGCTCCAAAGATTTGACAAAACAATGGAAAAGAAGGAGGCCAGAGCTGTGATAAAATTTCTGATGTTTCAAGGAAAAACACCTACAGAAATACACAGGGAGATGGAACCAGTGTTTCGTGATTCTTGTCCTTCATATACTTCGGTAAAAAAACTGGTGTCAGCAGTTTAAGTGTTGCTCCCCAACACCTGTCAAGCCGAGAGCGCAGAAATCTGCAGGAAAAGTGATGCTGACTGTTTTTTTGGGACGCCAAAGGTGTCCTGTTGAAAGATTATCTGCCTCGTGGCAAAACAGTTAATGGACAGTACTATGCAGATCTTCTCACCAAACTAAGAAAGGGTGTGACCAGGAAACGAGGGATAACGCGCACTCAAAATCTTCCTGTGCTTCAAGACAACGCGCCCTCTCACAAAGCACGGCTTGTGCAGCTAGCAGCCAACGATTTGAATATTGAAATTCTTCCACACCCACCATATTCTCCAGATTTGGCTCCATCATACTTTTCTCTATTCCCAAATCTTAAAAACAGCTAAAAGGAAATCATTTTGACAGCGATGAAGAGGTTATACTGGCATGTGATGACTGGTTTAGTTTGAAAAATAGGGTGTTTTACTCCCAAGGTCTTTTCAAGGTCAAGCAGAGATGGCAGAAGTATGTCAATTCAGACGGTGGCTATATTGAAAAGGAACAAACACTATACAAAATTTCAGCTCTCTGTGACATGTCCTTCATGGTCAGGCCCAAGACTTATGTCAAGCCCCTTGTATATATATATAATCTTTTACATTTATTTGTAAAATATTTTAATATTGCAGACTTGATATAATTTGAGATGTCAGGAAGATCAAATCAAATGTCAATTAATGGTAAACTTTTAAATTTGAGATATACTGTAAAATGTCACTAAGAGATTTAATCTGCAAGTTGTACTTGGCTGATGTCATATCTTTATTTTTAATCCTTACCACTTTCATGACTAATTCTGTTATTTGTCAATCTTGTAAATTTAGTCCTGTGTTTCTCTTTGAACACTACAAAATCTGTCTCTAATTTGCTAGGCATATCACAACTTCATCCCTTTAGCCAGCATTTCTTGTCATTCTGTTATGTATCAACATTTATGGCTTCCGCAGCAGCCTCCAAAGAAAGAAAATCAATACCTCACCTGATTCAGCAAAATATTTTCTTTGTGCTGTTATCCTGTTGTAAAGTTTGCTTTCCACTGTAAAGTTTCAGTCTGTAAAGAAGCGTGGTGTGTTGTTGAGATCAGGCATGCTCCAGTCTACGCAGCTATAAATGGGTAACTCACCCTAGTCCTGAGTTAGGGAAGGTAAAGGTGGCTGTCAACAGTAGTTTCCCTCTAAGGCTCCAGGGGAAAGCAGGCCTTAAACTTGGTCACTTCAACCGACGCAGGATGGTGTATGTATGGAGTAGAAGTGTAGACTGTGATTAACGCGAATGGTGTACTGTTCGTGTGCTGACCAATATAATCACTCATACACATGTGTCTACAAGGCACCAATGCAGACTGTTAGGATCTTTGTTTACACAATTTATTCAGACGTACACACTGGGACATACGAGTACATCATGGGTATGTTGACACATCGATTTGTAGGCATACATAGCAGATCTGAAGTCATGACACATTCATAAATAATGGGTAGTACATCAAAAGTCCAATGTCATGATACATTATGGCCGCATCCCCTATCTGACTAAACGCATCAGTGAAGGCGGATCGGTAAACAACTAAAGTTGCTTGACGTCCATAGTTTGTAGTATATTATGAAACCACGAAAAGGGGGTTTCTATCAAGATTGAGATCTCCTTGTCACTGTCCGAGTAATAAGATACATGCCCCGTTCTTTGGACAGTGATACTAAAGTATGATGACAGGAATTTAACATGGCCGCCTTCCTGAGTTGTCGCTCACTCGCTCACAGGAGGATATATTTATAAGCCAAAGTTAATTTGCAATACATATGCATAATTTCATAAAGTTCCTCCATACAGATCTACAGTAATCCAGTTACCTCACGTAGACATAATTATAGTATGGAGCCCGTCATCTCCGTCGATACAAACTTGACCCTAGCGTTGCGAAGCACAAAATTCCAGCTAGGTCTAACCAACCTGAGATCATCAATAACAGGGACTGGCATTACATGGAGTCCGAATCATACATGGTACCGTACCTTAGGAGAGTCTCTAACACAAACTCTAGTAGAGGAACAATCTCCTATAGAAGGAAAACCACTTCATAAATCATTTTTCCTTAAGAATCTGCCAGCCCTAGAAAAGGCGTACCCGCCATTGTCACGGTACATCGGAACTCATCACGACTTGTCAAGACAACTCATACTTCCACTAGAGCGGAATAACAAGAATCTAGTCCTGCCTACCCATCAAAAATATACAATATAGGACTGATTCTACTTGTAATACATATGAATTCAGGCCATAAACATAATAAGCAAATTAATCTATTTTCTGGCCCTAAGAAATAGGTACAGGCATGAGAGCAAAATCCATGCGCCGGATCAATATCCAGAACGATTACTCCTATAATCAAAAGTGTGACTCAAACATGGATTATCTCGCTTTTACCATAGACAGCATTTTCATACACAAATGAATGACTGTCTATATTTTTTCCCATATTAAATAGCCATATCGATTTTTGTAATATGTGCGTCAAAATATGCACGCAACAGATTACCACACCCCTCGGGAAAAAAAAATGGTACATTTTTTTTGAAATACATCTAGGAGCAACATACAATAGGCTCACAACGCACCAATAACAATGCGCAGATGATAAGCATAAGTTTTTTGACCTTAGAGAAGGTACTTCTCTAAGTATTAATATTTCCAGAGAGGTGTCACCAACGCATACTACAATATTAGCAATGACACAATTCCACATTAGTTTATACATAAATTTCATCTAAGATATCTTATCATCATGATCATCAAAGACGAAAAACATTGAAAGATCAGCGGTGAATAAATATCAATGAACCGCTAAGTAGTGTTACAATCAATATATGATATATTACATATGTGTACACATTTCAACATAGAAACAACTGTATCAAAGTTGTATAACAGTTATGAATCATGTGGGCATCTAGACAAAATATCTGCCATCACATTTTCTGACCCACGGATAGCTCGCACCGAAAAATGAAATGGCTGTAGAGCAATCGCGTATCGCGTTGATCTCGCGCTCTTCAGATTTTTACTCTGAATAGCCGTAAGAGCTTTCTGGTCAGTTTCCACAATGAAATGCGCGCCCAGAAGAAATCTTTGCAGTTTAAGGATTGACCAAACCATAGCCAATAATTCACGGTCTAGGACCGAGTAATTCTTCTCTGCGGCATTTAATTTCCGAGAAATATACATCACAGGATGCAGAGTTCCAGAGTACTCTTGCATTAGTGCAGCTCCAATCCCGGTGGATGAAGCGTCACTACGAAGAATAAATGTCTTATCCTTAGAAGGCAATACTAGGATAGGTGAAGTAGAAAACATAGTTTTAACCTTATCCAAAGAGGATTGACATTCTTGAGTCCAATGGACTACATTAGGAGACCCTTTCTTTAGCAAGGAAGAAAGAGGTGACATAATGGAGGACAGATTCGGAATGAATCGTCCATAAAATTGTATTAGACCTAAGAGACTTCGCACTTGCTTTTTAGTCTTAGGAATAGAAATGTTAAGTATCTTACTTGTATTATGGTCTTCTGTTTTTTAGGAACCCATGACCAACACGGTGTCCTAAGAAAGATATTTCGCTAAAACCAATACATGCTTTCGATGGTTTCGCTGTCAGGTTATGCTCGCGTAAGATAGACAATAGTTCATTTATCCCATTATAGTGATCGTTCCAAGTATCACTGAAAAGACAGATGTCATCAAGATACGCAATGACATCTGAGCGATGAGATAGGATTCGACGCATCATGCGTACAAATGTTGCAGGGGCGTTCATAAGACCGAAAGGCATGAAATTCCATTGGAATAGACCCCTAGGCGTAGAAAAAGCAGTAAACGGTTTGGCGTGTTCGGATAGTGGAACTTGCCAATATCCCTTAGACAAATCGAGTTTAGTAAAGACATGAGAATTCGATAGTCTCGTAAGTAGCTCTTCTAGTAAAGGCATAGGTTCAGCATCAAATTTAGTCACTTGATTCAATTTGCGATAATCCACGCAAAGACGTATGTTATTGTCTTTTTTTCGTACAATAACCATCGGCGAAGAATATGCTGATGTGGATGGTTCAATAATTTTTAACTCTATCATCTCATCTAACTCTTTCTCTACCTGTGCTTGAAAATGTATCGGGATAGGATACGGTCTGACTCTTATAAGACTATGGTCAGTAAGAATAATGTCATGTTGAATGACATCAGTTTGACCAGGAATGTCAGTAAGGACATCCTGAAATTGTTCTAACATAGTAGAAACTTGTTTCTGCTCTCCTGGAGATAATTCTGGAGAAATTGCAACATCTTTCCATGATTCATTAGAGTGAAGAGGAATCATTGGAAAAGGTAAATTTACATCCGAGAAACTCGTTTCCTCATCCTGTATTACTGACAGAGATGAGTATTGTCCATGTTGGACTGGAAAATCGTCCGTTGCCTGGAAAACAGGTTGTAAATAATCAGGACGTTCATGGAATTCCGTGAGCATGTTGATGTGGAAGGTTTTACGCTTCCCGTCAATATCGACGATATAGTCAACATCGGAAACTTTTGATATTATATCGTACGGACCTTTCCAAGAAATAAGAAGTCTATTTTCCCTACAAGGTAGCAAGACAAATGCTTTGTCACCTGGACAAAGTTGTCGCAAGCATCTCTTTTTATTGGCAAATTCCCTTGCCTTCTGTTTCGCAAATTCAGAAGAAGCAGTTGCCAATTTGCATGCTTCAATAATCTTGTGTCTAAGTGCGATGACATATTCATAAGAGGATTTTGTGTCATCGACAATATTATCAGCAGTTATAAGATCATGAAGTAAGGACATAGGACCTCGCGGTTTCGCGCCAAAGACAAGTTCAAAGGGAGAAAATCTTGTATGTTCGTTGGCGACCTCTCTATATGCAAAGAGAGCCGCGGGTAAAACCCTATCCCAATCCTGAGGATGATCTTCTGTTATCTTACCTAGTAGGTTTTTCAGAGTTCTATTCAAACGTTCCACCATCCCATTGGACATAGGATGATAAATACTACTCAGCGATCTCTCTATCTTAAGAGTCGACATTACTTGAGACATGGTATCCGATATTAGTTGGGTACCATGGTCGGATAATATTTCTGCTGGAAACCCCAGACGAGAAAATATTAACCAAAGAGCATCTGCGACATCAGCAGTAGTTATGCTCTTTAGAGGAACAGCCTCCGGCCAACGTGTGCACATATCAACACACGTCAAAATAAATTGGTGTCCTCTAGCAGACTTTATCTTAAATGGACCAATGATGTCTATCGCCATTTTTTGAAATGGCCGAATGGGAATGTCTGCAGCCTGAATAGGTGCATCATGGCGTGGACCTCTGGATTTAATCTCTTGACATACTTTACAAGATCGACAATAGATTCGTATGTCCTTATTCACAGCAGGCCAAAAGAAAGATTGAAGAACTCTAGCTTTAGTACGGGAAAAACCCATATGTCCAGCACACTGCGAATCATGAGCGTGCTGTAAGATTTTAACTCTCATATTTTTAGGCACAAGGATTTGAGAATGAATGGACTTAGCGGAGTCTTGTACCATACGTACAAGTACGCCATTCCTCATCGTAATCCAAGATTTACGATTTGTATCCTTATTCGGATCACCTTTTTTTTGCCAGAGTAAAGAATTTCTTTAGAGTAGGATCATCTTCCTGCTGTTTGATAAAGGAATCATGGGAAATCTCCAAGGGATCATCTTGGATCTGCGCATCATTATCTTCAGAATGTGAAGATTGTGGCATATTAAGAGCTTGAGCCCTAGTGATTACTGCATTAGCAGATTGCATATTAACATTTTCCCAATTAGAAATTTGCTGTGGAGTGCATTCTTTCACTCCATGAATGCGACCGATGATAAGATCAGCGATCGGATTCGGCAAGAGACATGCTTGCACCTCTCCTGTAAAGAAAGGCGTAGCAATATTGATAATGGCAGTGGAGTACTTCTCCAATGTGCCACCAAATGTTACACATTTGACTATATTGCCTGTAGCTCGAGAAGGATTTACGAGTGATTGCCTCACTCCAATGGTAGTGCACCCCGAATCGAAAAGAATTGATACCGGAGTACCATCTATTAAGCCTCTATTGAAAACAAGAGCGCCCCTTCCATTATGCGCGATTGACGCAGGAAGAGCGGGAAGCGGGTGACCGCAGCTTAAAGTAGAAACTGTGGTTGGATCGAATAATGTTTTGCATTGCGAACACTCAGATGCTCTAGCAAAATCGAAAGCGGAATTTGCTACACTATTGGAGTCTTTTTTATCATTATTCTGATTATCGGTGTCGTGGAACTCCTGTTGTGCAGAGTTAGCCTGGTAATACGATTTACCATGTCTTTTGTGTTGTGATCTACCTCGGTTATGATTGTCTCTATAATTATTATTTTCTCTGTTATAACCCCTATTTGGGTTTGAATCATAATATTCATGATCATAATCATCACGCTCATTATACTGAGTATCCCTGTAATATTGGTTCTTTTCTCTCCATGAAGAACTTGGGTAGTTCCTATAGCTACTCCCTTTCCGAGAATGTCTAAAATTATGGGTACCCCTCGCGTGTCGAGGACTATCAGCCTGATTCCAGTTCTTCAAAGAAGAACTCTGATTTGAGTGGTTATCTTGGTTTTGATATTTATTCCAATTAACCTTTTTATCAAATTTATTTTTAGCTCCTTGGAATTTGTGTGAGTAATTCTGATTATATTCTGTTGCCGAAGCAACTGGCATACTCTCTTTAATGTTAGAGTTACTAAGAATCATGTCAGGGTGTGCCGTGGCATACTGGTCACAATATTCTTCCATTTGCTTTAATGTACTAGGTTTACGCTCATGTAAGAACTTTTGGAATGATTTATTTACAGAAGACATGACCTTGTCTCTTAGCAATAAATCCGTAAGACCATCAAATGTTTTCTCTGTTTTGGATAATTCAATCCATCGTGAAAGTGTAATTCGTGCTTTTGAGATGAATTCTGAGATTTCTACACCTACCTCAGGTCTCATTGTTTTAAACAAAAGACGATAACCTTCCTCAGACAGCTGATATCTCTTTATCAAAGCTGCCCTAACAGCATCATAATTATCCTTGTCGGCCTCTTCAACAAAATATAACTTACTCAGAGAGTCCCCTTTTAGATTTTCAGACAACTGATTCACATACTGTGATTTGTCAACATTATGAGCTCGACAAGCCCGTTCAAATCTAGAAAGCCAAAATGTTATGTCATCACTGGCAGAGTTGAACGCTGGTACCTTGACCTTGTACACAAAGGGTTTACCATTACCACCAGATGCCTGATTAACATTACTCATACATGTCAATTTTAATTTCTCTAATTCAAACTCATGTTCTCTTATTGCTTTTCTCTCTTCTGCCTCTCTATCTAATCTTTTCTGTTCTGCAGCAGCTTCTAATTTTTTCTGTTCAGCTGCAACTTCTAATTTTTTTCTGTTCAGCTGCAACTTCTAATTTTTTCTGTTCAGCTGCAACTTCTAATTTTTTCTGTTCTGCATCAAATCTCCTTTCCTCCACTTGCATCTGCAATTTCTTTAGTTCAGCAGCAATATCAGCTTCTTTTTCTAATCTTTTTTCTTCAGCCAGAGCTTTTCTCTCTTCAGCAGCAGCTTCTCTTTCTAATCTTTTCTCTTCAGCCAGAGTTTTTTTCTCTTCAGCAGCAGCTTTTCTCTCTTCTGCAGCTAATGCTTTGTCATATTGAGCAACAGCCCATTGTTCTAAGTCTTTCCCAGTCTTCTCAAGGGATTTTCCTTGTGCAATAAAATAATCTAATGTAGACATCTTGTCTTCTTAAATCAGAAACCTGAAAAAGTAAATAAATTACCTTATTTCACTTTAATGGGAGACAAGTCTATACCATAGACTTAGTCTTAGTGAAAAACTTGTATGGTTTATAATAACCAATGATAACTTGAGTACCTGTGGACAACAATAACTGTATCTCAAATACTGTGGGAGACAAGCCTTACAAAGTTCTTGTATACCTCAATGTAATCAAAGATCACTTGGGTACCTGTGGAAATTAATCATAAAGTACTGATCTGTACTATACTATCAGTGTATACCACTATAACTTCTATGTCATATGTCAACTAAAGACATTACAAAGGACAAACAAGAAAAGACAATATGAACACATTTGCAGAGATCAAATTAAATTAAATAGGAGAAATGAAAAAAAAATGATCACAGAAACTGTGATGATAACTGCAATAAGATAACAAGACAAATAACGCCACAGTGTATAAACATAAGGGTGTAAAAAACTGAAATGAAAGGAAAGATGAGACCTACAATTATACAAACAAATTAAACAAAAATAAAGAACAGAAAAAATGTTACAAATACAAATATGAAACAGTCGTCACAACTAACCAAATATTTGCAAACTATGTTGCATGCAAATTTCAATTAAGAAATTGCTCCCTATAGAACGCCAGAACAAGACCAATATCACTCGGTATTTCCTGTTCTAGTCACCTCCCATCCAGGCCCGCAAAGACATAACAATCACACATATAAACAGATAATATATAAACATAAATATATATAAATCATCAATGTGTGTATCATATCATGCAATGTGTTGACGTTGCAATGTATAGTACTGTATGCTCAGTTTTAATCAATTAGACTACCACTTTATTGAGTAATAGATTTGCATTCTAACTATTACACTGTCCAATTTTTTTGAGCACATTAGAAGATCCACCGATGAAATTTGCACTTTATGTTCAACAATGCTCTTGTATTACAGCAGGATAAACAATCACTGGTTTAGAACACTGACTGTATTGTGCCAAATGTCAACAAGTGCTGACCCAGATATTGCTACTCTTGTCAGAACAGGTCAAGCTGACATTGATTGTATAGCTGTCCTACTGGTGTTGATGTGGTCAAACAAATGTTCTTGTAACTGTAAAATGTGATTCTCAACACAAGACTGCGTAGGCTAGTCCCCACACTGGCCACCACTGTAAAGTTTGCTTTCCACTGTAAAGTTTCAGTCTGTAAAGAAGCGTGGTGTGTTGTTGAGATCAGGCATGCTCCAGTCTACCCAGCTATAAATGGGTAACTCACCCTAGTCCTGAGTTAGGGAAGGCAAAGGTGGCTGTCAACAGTAGTTTCCCTCTAAGGCTCCAGGGGAAAGCAGGCCTTAAACTTGGTCACTTCAACCGACGCAGGATGGTGTATGTATGGAGTAGAAGTGTAGACTGTGATTAACGCGAATGGTGTACTGTTCGTGTGCTGACCAATATAATCACTCATACACATGTGTCTACAAGGCACCAATGCAGACTGTTAGGATCTTTGTTTACACAATTTATTCAGACGTACACACTGGGACATACGAGTACATCATGGGTATGTTGACACATCGATTTGTAGGCATACATAGCAGATCTGAAGTCATGACACATTCATAAATAATGGGTAGTACATCAAAAGTCCAATGTCATGATACATTATGGCCGCATCCCCTATCTGACTAAACGCGTCAGTGAAGGCGGATCGGTAAACAACTAAAGTTGCTTGACGTCCATAGTTTGTAGTGTATTATGAAACCACGAAAAGGGGGTTTCTATCAAGATTGAGATCTCCTTGTCACTGTCCGAGTAATAAGATACATGCCCCGTTCTTTGGACAGTGATACTAAAGTATGATGACAGGAATTTAACATGGCCGCCTTCCTGAGTTGTCGCTCACTCGCTCACAGGAGGATATATTTATAAGCCAAAGTTAATTTGCAGTACATATGCATAATTTCATAAAGTTCCTCCATACAGATCTACAGTAATCCAGTTACCTCACGTAGACATAATTATAGTATGGAGCCCGTCATCTCCGTCGATACAAACTTGACCCTAGCGTTGCGAAGCACAAAATTCCAGCTAGGTCTAACCGACCTGAGATCATCAATAACAGGGACTGGCATTACATGGAGTCCGAATCATACATGGTACCGTACCTTAGGAGAGTCTCTAACACAAACTCTAGTAGAGGAACAATCTCCTATAGAAGGAAAACCACTTCATAAATCATTTTTCCTTAAGAATCTGCCAGCCCTAGAAAAGGCGTATCCGCCATTGTCACGGTACATTGGAACTCATCACGACTTGTCAAGACAACTCATACTTCCGCTAGAGCGGAATAACAAGAATCTAGTCCTGCCTACCCATCAAAAATATACAATATAGGACTGATTCTACTTGTACTAATAATATGTAATACATATGAATTCAGGCCATAAACATAATAAGCAAATTAATCTATTTTCTGGCCCTAAGAAATAGGTACAGGCATGAGAGCAAAATCCATGCGCCGGATCAATATCCAGAACGATTACTCCTATAATCAAAAGTGTGACTCAAACATGGATTATCTCGCTTTTACCATAGACAGCATTTTCATACACAAATGAATGACTGTCTATATTTTTTCCCATATTAAATAGCCATATCGATTTTTGTAATATGTGCGTCAAAATATGCACGCAACACCTGTCCTGTGATGTTGAAGCTTTGTTTGATTTTGGGAGAGGTAAAGGGCATTTTTCTGTTAACATCCTGTGATGTGAAAGCTGTGTTTGATTTTTGAGAGAGGTGAAGGACATTATTCTGTTAACATTATATGATGTGAAAGCTGTGTTTGGTTTTGGAAGAGGTAAAGGACATTATTCTGTTAACATCCTGTGACATGAAAGCTGTGTTTGATTTTGGGAGAGGTAAATGGCATTATTCTGTTAACATCTTGATATGTGAATAATGTGTTTTATTTTTGGAGAGGTAAAGGGCTTTATTCTGTTGACATCCTGGGATGTGAAAGCTGTGATTGATTTTGGAAGAGGTAAAGGACATTATTCTGTTGACATCCTGGGATGTGAAAGCTGTGATTGATTTTGGAAGAGGTAAAGGACATTATTCTGTTAACATCCTGGGATGTTGAATGTGTAGTTCCAGTGATCTTTGTCAGAACTAAAAAAGCTCTACTCCTGCCACATGCATGACAATGTCATAACAGGTCACTATTATGATGTGCTCTGGTCGGCAAGCTCATCGTATAGAGCAAAGTTCCTACAGAAACCACTATTACAAGAGTACGTGAAAGAGGTGTGCATGCTTTCACTAAGGTGATCAGCTGTAGGGATGGTCTCATGTTTTCTGTAAGGTGATCAGCTGTAATAATGGTCTCATGTTTTCTGTAAGGTGATCAGATGTAGGGATGGTCTCATGTTTTCTGTAAGGTGATCAGCTGTAATAATGGTCTCATGTTTTCTGTAAGGTGATCAGATGTAGGGATGGTCTCATGTTTTCTGTAAGGTGATCAGCTGTAATAATGGTCTCATGTTTTCTGTAAGGTGATCAGCTGTAGTGATGGTCTCATGTTTTCTGTAAGGTGATCAGCTGTAGTGATGGTCTCATGTTTTCTGTAAGGTGATCAGCTGTAGTGATGGTCTCATGTTTTCTGTAAGGTGATCAGCTGTAGTGATGGTCTCATGTTTTCTGTAAGGTGATCAGCTGTAGTGATGGTCTCATGTTTTCTGTAAGGTGATCAGCTGTAGGGATGGTCTCATGTTTTCTGTAAGGTGATCAGCTGTAGTGATGGTCTCATGTTTTCTGTAAGGTGATCAGCTGTAGGGATGGTCTCATGTTTTCTGTAAGGTGGTCAGCTGTAGTGATGGTCTCATGTTTTCTGTAAGGTGATCAGCTGTAGTGATGGTCTCATGTTTTCTGTAAGGTGATCAGCTGTAGTGATGGTGTCATGTTTTCTGTAAGGTGATCAGCTGTGGTGATGGTCTTATGTTTTCTGTAAGGTGATCAGCTGTAGTGATGGTCTCATGTTTTCTGTAAAGTGATTAGCTGTAGGGATGGTCTTATGTTTTCTGTAAGGTGATCAGCTGTAGTGATGGTCTAATGTTTTCTGTAAGGTGATCAGCTGTAGGGATGGTCTCATGTTTTCTGTAAGGTGATCAGCTGTAGTGATGGTCTCATGTTTTCTGTAAGGTGATCAGCTGTAGGGATGGTCTCATGTTTTCTGTAAGGTGATCAGCTGTAGTGATGGTCTCATGTTTTCTGTAAGGTGGTCAGCTGTAGGGATGGTCTCATGTTTTTTGTAAGGTGATCAGCTGTAGTGATGGTCTCATGTTTTCTGTAAGGTGATCAGCTGGAGTGGTGGTCTCATGTTTTCTGTAAGGTGATCAGCTGTAGTGATGGTCTCATGTTTTCTGTAAGGTGATCAGCTGTAGTGATGGTCTCATGTCTTCTGTAATGTGATCAGCTGTAGGGATGGTCTCATGTTTTCTCTAAGGTGATCAGCTGTAGTGATGGTCTCATGTTTTCTGTAAGGTTAACAGCTGTAGTGATGGTCTCATGTTTTCTGTAAGGTGATCAGCTGTAGTGATGGTCTCATGTTTTCTATAAGGTGGTCAGCTGTAGTGATGGTCTCATGTTTTCTGTAAGGTGATCAGCTGTAGTGATGGTCTCATGTTTTCTGTAAGGTGATCAGCTGTAGTGATAGTCTCATATTTTCTGTAAGGTGATCAGCTGTAGTGATAGTCTCATGTTTTCTGTAAGGTGATCAGCTGTAGTGATAGTCTCATGTTTTCTGTAAGTGGTCAGCTGTAGTGATAGTCTCATGTTTTCTGTAAGGTGGTCAGCTGTAGTGATGGTCTCATGTTTTCTGTAAGGTGGTCAGCTGTAGTGATGGTCTCATGTTTTCTGTAAGGTGGTCAGCTGTAGTGATAGTCTCATGTTTTCTGTAAGGTGCTGTAGTGACAGTCTCATGTTTTCTGTAAGGTGATCAGCTGTAGGGATGGTCTCATGTTTTCTGTAAGGTGGTCAGCTGAAGTGATGGTCTCATGTTTTCTGTAAGGTGGTCAGCTGTAGTGATGGTCTCATGTTTTCTGTAAGGTGGTCAGCTGTAGTGATGGTCTCATGTTTTCTGTAAGGTGGTCAGCTGTAGTGATGGTCTCATGTTTTATGTAAGGTGATCAGCTGTAGTGATGGTCTCATGTTTTCTGTAAGGTGGTCAGCTGTAGTGATGGTCTCATGTTTTCTGTAAGGTGGTCAGCTGTAGTGATGGTCTCATGTTTTCTGTAAGGTGATCAGCTGTAGTGATGGTCTCATGTTTTCTGTAAGGTGATCAGCTGTATTGATAGTCTCATGTTTTCTGTAAGGTGGTCAGCTGTAGTGATGGTCTCATGTTTTCTGTAAGGTGATCAGCTGTAGTGATGGTCTCATGTTTTCTGTAAGGTGGTCAGCTGTAGTGATGGTCTCATGTTTTCTGTAAGGTGATCAGCTGGAGTGATGGTCTCATGTTTTCTGTAAGGTGATCAGCTGTAGTGATGGTCTCATGTTTTCTGTAAGGTGGTCAGCTGTAGTGATAGTCTCATGTTTTCTGTAAGGTGATCAGCTGTAGTGATGGTCTCATGTTTTCTGTAAGGTGATGAGCTGTAGTGATAGTCTCATGTTTTCTGTAAGGTGATCAGCTGTAGTGATAGTCTCATGTTTTCTTTAAGGTGGTCAGCTGTAGGGATGGTCTCATGTTTTCTGTAAGGTGATCAGCTGTTTTGATAGTCTCATGTTTTCTGTAAGGTGATCAGCTGTAGTGATAGTCTCATGTTTTCTGTAAGGTGATCAGCTGTAGGGATGGTCTCATGTTTTCTGTAAGGTGGTCAGCTGTAGTAATAGTCTCATGTTTTCTGTAAGGTGATCAGCTGTAGTGATGGTCTCATGTTTTCTGTAAGGTGATCAGCTGTAGTGATGGTCTCATGTTTTCTGTAAGGTGATCAGCTGTAGTGATGGTCTCATGTTTTCTGTAAGGTGATCAGCTGTAGTGATGGTCTCATGTTTTCTGTAAGGTGATCAGCTGTAGTGATGGTCTCATGTTTTCTGTAAGGTGATCAGCTGTAGTGATGGTCTCATGCTCAATAAAGAAAAAATCAGAGAAAGAAGAATGTTAATGACAATAGTCACCATTTTATTTGTTTATCTTCATCTTTCAGACTACAGGAAATATGGACAAAAAGATCCCATTTCTGTGTGAAATACTAAAGCAGGAGATTAAATCAAATTGTGAAGTAAGTTCTTTTGCTTTTCTTTAAAAGAAAAAAAAGAAAAATTAAATTATTTGTAAATATTCAGTGTCTTAAGAAATCAATGTTAACTGAACCAAAAAAACAGTCCAAACTGTAGACACTGCCAACACCCAAATGAAACAGTGGAGGCTGGCATAATGGTTACCACACTGCGCTGGTGATTGATTGGGTGATCCACGTTCGCGCCAGGGACTTGGACTGGATTAATTTGAGTCCTGGCAAAGACATTTGATGGAGTGCCTTCGACCAGGGGACTGGAATAACCTGAGTGGCTCCTGAGTACAAACCCTCTGTGGATGGGAAGGAGTGAAGCTTCCGACTGGGTTGGAAGGAAAGTCCATAGGCTCCCCAGCCTCGCAATGCCACAAAATTTGTTTCATGTCATTGGGCTGAAGCCCAAGTGCCGCTGGTTATGAAAAAAAACAACAGTGGAATATCACTTGTTGCTCTGCCCAGCACTACAAAAGACGAGACAATTTCTCCTACCAAAGAACCCAGCCATTGAAAATTCCCTACATAGCAGACCTGAATAACCAAACAGAACTGCACAGTTTCATATTATGGCATTAAAATCATCAAGAGCTTATGCTGAGTGATGGTGAATCAAAGACAAGCAACAGAACCAACATAACATGTGAAAATGATATCTGGCACTTAATTCACTGAGGGCTACATAGTCACATGGTGATGATGATTATTGTGCTCGGTCACACATGGTAATGGTAATGACACATGGTAATGGTAATGACACATGGTAATGGTAATGACACATGGTAATGAAGATGATGAATAGTGTTGTATAGATGGTAAGGAATGAGGAGGTTCAATTGATAAAATATATAGTGCATGTTTTGTCTAAATGAAATGTGTTTAACTTGAGATTACTCATCAGGTCTAGCAAAGGCTGCCTGAGTTAACATGATGAATAAATGTTGTGAGCGTAAATCATGTGGGA
Source organism: Oreohelix idahoensis (assembly GCA_024509875.1). Lineage (NCBI taxonomy): Eukaryota > Metazoa > Mollusca > Gastropoda > Stylommatophora > Oreohelicidae > Oreohelix > Oreohelix idahoensis. Next base: position 237,961 of record JAMPIV010009230.1, read on the forward strand.
ATGAAGGAGTTTCGGTGAGATAGTTTTCAGGGGAGATTGTGAATGGAGACTTTCTCACTGGGTGTGTTTTTGGTTATTCTTAATGAAAGATTTAGAGAGGAAAAGCTCTACAAATAGGATACTTCATGGTGAATTGCATCATAGCTTCAGTGGTTAAGAAGCTGGAATTTATATTATAGGTGACTATTCTCCATTCATGAAATGTTTCTTTGGGACTGTAACCATGGCTGCTTGATGAATGAATCTTCTTTGATCCTTAGCAGCAGACCGTCAAAGCAGTCAGTGGCCATCATGCCTTGTGGCGTCTTGTAGGGCAGCAACAAATTGATTCCACTTTGCTCGGTCGGTGGCCATCCTTCGCACAGTGCCCCAACTCTGGTTCATTCTTTGCAACTAAGCCTCACAGTCCTCCGCCAAGTGGTTTTCAGAGAAAGAATGGAACTGCTGATACTTCAGACACATTGTGAGGCAACTAAAATGGGGCCTTTTTGATAAGCAAGACTTTTTTTTGGAAAATTATGTCATGAGTGTACCTTCAAGACAAGACATAAAATAGTATATCACATTGAACCATGAAGTCAGGAGACAGAAATAGTATATCACATTGAACCATGAAGTCAGGAGACATAAATTAGTATATCACATTGAACCATGAAGTCAGGAGACAGAAATAGTATATCACATTGAACCATGAAGTCAGGAGACAGAAATAGTATATCACATTGAACCATGAAGTCAGGAGACAGAAATAGTATATCACATTGAACCATGAAGTCAGGAGACAGAAATAGTATATCACATTGAACCATGAAGTCAGGAGACAGAAATAGTATATCACATTGAACCATGAAGTCAGGAGACAGAAATAGTATATCACATTGAACCATGAAGTCAGGAGACAGAAATAGTATATCACATTGAACCATGAAGTCAGGAGACAGAAATAGTATATCACATTGAAGTATAGTGTAAGTAAATAAATTAAGGGGCTGCTGTAAAACTAGTAAGGAATATATATAAGTATATAAACCAATAAAACGGTATTGAATCAGTGGCTGACAAAGGATAAAACCCGAAATGTCCCTTGTTTTATGTGAACCATTTAATTTGTAGAACTGATTCAATACCATTTTATTGGTTTATATACTTATATATATCACATTGAACCATGAAGTCAAGAGACAGAAAATACTACATCATAGTGAACCATGAAGTACAGAAACTGAAAATAGTATATCACAGTGAACCATGAAGTACAGAGACTGAAAATAGTATATCATAGTGAACCATGAAGTACAGAGACTGAAAATAGTATATCATAGTGAATCATGAAGTACAGAGACTGAAAATAGTATATCATAGTGAATCATGAAGTACAGAGACTGAAAATAGTATATCACAGTGAACCATGAAGTACAGAAACTGAAAATAGTATATCACAGTGAACCATGAAGTACAGAGACTGAAAATAGTATATCACAGTGAACCATGAAGTACAGAAACTGAAAATAGTATATCACAGTGAACCATGAAGTACAGAAACTGAAAATAGTATATCACAGTGAACCATGAAGTACAGAAACTGAAAATAGTATATCACAGTGAACCATAAAGTACAGAAACTGAAAATAGTATATCACAGTGAACCATGAAGTACAGAGACTGAAAATAGTATATCACAGTGAACCATGAAGTACAGAAACTGAAAATAGTATATCACAGTGAACCATGAAGTACAGAGACTGAAAATAGTATATCACAGTGAACCATGAAGTACAGAAACTGAAAATAGTATATCATAGTGAATCATGAAGTACAGAGACAGAAAATACTACATCACAGTGAACCATGAAGTACAGAAACTGAAAATAGTATATCACAGTGAACCATGAAGTACAGAAACTGAAAATAGTATATCATAGTGAACTATGAAGTACAGAGACTGAAAATAGTATATCATAGTGAATCATGAAGTACAGAAACTGAAAATAGTATATCATAGTGAATCATGAAGTACAGAGACTGAAAATAGTATATCACAGTGAACCATGAAGTACAGAGACTGAAAATAGTATATCACAGTGAACCATGAAGTACAGAAACTGAAAATAGTATATCATAGTGAACCATGAAGTACAGAGACTGAAAATAGTATATCATAGTGAATCATGAAGTACAGAGACTGAAAATAGTATATCATAGTGAACCGTGAAGCAAATATACACTAAAGGTTTGCTATAACTGATCTTTGATGTTGAGTAAGTAAGTTGAAAACAATTCCTGCATTCTTTTTTCTGTATGCATACATTCTGTATATATGGTCAAAATTGCTCACATTGTTACTACATGTACAATTTCACGGTATTAACTAATTCTAACCCAGGCAGTTTCTTGGTTTTATCCAGGCCCCAAAATGGAGGCATTTGTTTTCTACAAGTGATGTTTTAAAAACATGCAAGAGACATAAATATTAATTCAGCAGATATGTGTATTATGCATCAAACTTTAAGAAATTGGCTGAAGAATGCTGTGAAACAATGTTGAGTTCTTATGTGATGTAATAATTGTTTGTCATGTATTGCGACATTAACAACAGAATGAACAAAGCAAGAAGAGCCTTTTTTAGTCTAAACAACACCTGGAAGTCCTCTCAGTACAGCACAAGCACAAAATTAAGATTATATCAGAGCTGTGTGCTTTCTGTGCTTCACTATGGTGCGGAATACTGGAGAGTTACAGAGAAGGAAATGTCGAAATTGTCCTCTTTTCACATAACATGCCTAAGAAAAATTTCCTGAATCTTTTGGCCGAATACCATCACCAACCAAGATCTGCTTACTTGGAGCAAGCAAGAGGACATGCATACCATCATAGCTGGCAGACACTGGAGCTGGGTTGGTCATGTCCTCAGAAGAGACCCCGATACCATCACAAGACCAGCGATGCTATGGACCCCTGAAGGAAAACGAAAGAGAGGCCGACCAAAAACAACTTGGCGGGGGACTGTGGAGGCTGAGATGCAAAGTATGAACCAGAGTTGGGGCACTGTACAAAGGATGGCCTCTGACCGAGCAAAGTGGAATCAAATTGTTGTTGCCCTACAAGACACCACCAGGCGTGATGGCCACTCACTGCTTTGACGGTAGGCGGCTAAGGATCAAAGAAAGAGATGTATTGCGAAGTATAGAAACCATAAAAAATAAAAAACTTGTGCACTTACATGTAAATATTTTATCTCTACTTAATTCATTGTTGGTAAAAAACTAGGAATCGAAAAGTACGAGGGGAAGTCAGTAAGTAGGTCACAAACTGATATGGGGTAGCCAAAATTGTAGTTGGTAGTTTCTAAAGGTGTCATTAGGTGGCAGCAACATCCAGCTTGATGAGGTGTCGCATGCGCAGCTCAGATAAAAATGGCGACCTTGCTCGCAGAGTGTACGACCGAAGAACAGTGTGCTGTTGTGCGCTTTTTGGGCAGAAGGATATTCATAAGGAAATGTTTCCTGTTTACAGTGAGAAGTGTTTGTCGCATAAAGCAGTACATAACTGGGACAATAAATTTTCTCAAGGACGCTCAAAAATTGCTGATGAAGACCGACCTGGTCGTCCTCTTCAGATTGCGACAGAAGCATCTGTGCGGGGGGTGGGAGAGATGATTCGAGCTGACATGCGAGTAATGATAGACAGTGTAGCAACTGCAATAAGGTGCTCTCATGGTTTAGCCTACAGCATAATGCATGATTGTTTGAATTTCTGGAAAGTGTGCTCATGGTGGGTGTCCAGACAACTGACTGAGGAACACAAAATGAACCAAATGGGTCTGTCCTTGCAACATCTCTCTTGGTACGCAGATGAAGGAGAAGACATGCTTAACAGGATTGTTACTGGAGATGAATCATGGGTGCATCACTACCAACCCGAATCAAAGCGTGCTTCAGTACAATGGAAACATCCTTCTTCACCTTCTGCCAAGAAGTCCAAGGTTATGCCATCAGCAGGGAAGGTTATGCTTACAGTGTTTTGGAATTCTCAAGGAGTGCTGTTAACCCACTTCCAGAAGAAAGGTGAAAATGTGAATGCTGCATCATACTGTGAAGTTCTGTTGATGCTTCGGGATGCAATTTGAAGAAACATCCAGGCCTACTGACTGAAGGAGTACTGCTCCATCACGACAATGCCAGACCACATACGGCTCAGTTAACCCAGGAGAAAATTGAACAACAAGGGTGGCAACTTCTTGAACATCTGCCTTAAAGCCCCGACTAAGCCCTGAGCGATTTCCACCTGTTTGGTCTACTAAAAACGCACCTTGGCACCAGACATTTCATGGATGATGAAGAGGTTGAACGTGAGGTGCGAATGTGGCTGAGACAGCAGACCAAAAACTTCTATCCTGCAGGTTTTGAGGTACTGATAAAGCGATGAGATAAGTGTTTCAATGTTGGTGGAGATTATGTTGAGAAATAAGGGGAAATGTAAGTGCAATAATAAATGCTTTTCAAGTTCGTATCCTATTTAGTTTTTTTTTAATAGCTATTTGTGACCTATTTATTGACTTGTTCTCATATATCCAGTTGAAAATTAATCCAAGAAGTTTGATTCCAAACAAATGAAAATTCAAATATTTATGTATTTTGTGTGCGTGTGAAATCACATATTGCTGAACTGGAATCTCACTTATACAGTCCTGTCCCACACAATTTAGTTAATTTGTTACTTAAAAATATCAAATTTGTTAAAAATTCTTCTCAGAATCGAAAATAGGTTATGATGGCTGTCGATATCGCTAAAATTCATTTAGAAATAATCTCTTGCAGTTGATCCATTGTCAGTTTGTGACTGTTATGTATGTGTAGAGAGCTGATATGTTGTTAAAGACCACTACTTGTAAAGACCATAAATGTAGTGGGAGGATTTCTCTACAGTAGACACCAGGGATGTTGAAGGTGATGTAGTAGGGTGTCTCTGGTCTGGTTTGTTGTTTAATGTGTTGATATAATATATAACAGGTGTAAATAGATGAAGGTCCACACAGGACGACAGCACACAGGTCACGAGAACGTCACGTTGACTCACAACGAGGAAGTCAAGTAAATGATAACAGCTGGTGACGTTTCCATCATTTATTTAAGACGACACAACGACGACATCAAATGGCATAGTCATATACAACACTGGAAGACATCACAGCATAATAATGGCAAATAATGTAGCTGGCATAAATCAATCATAGGCAAGCTGTCTATCTCATATCTCTGCCATCAATCGGCATCTCTTGATATAGCTGCATAGCAATGACCCCGTCATAGGAACAGGTCTTAAATATAAATATATATATGCCTAGATTCGTCCTAATCCGACGTCAGTAAGTCAGATCCATTTCAGTAGTCTACAGCGGCCGCACATGGCGGGCCCTGAGTACCGTACACAATTAAGCCTCTGTGGTGATACTTTTATTAAACCTTGCTTAAGGTGAGACCGCTGACATAGCGGAATTCAAAGTACATTCTAATATTCATCGGGCATAACCAACCCGGGATTAATGTCATGGAGACCTGTGAGGTGCAATCTAGTAATAAGGAGCTCTATCCCGCCTAGCGGAAAGTCAGTGAGCAGGGGGGAACAAAATGTCAGTCTCAAAGCTGGCTATCAACTGAAATGATTGAAGAGCAATTACCTGTACTTTCGAAAAACACCACAACTCAGATCTATCTCCAAGACGTTTAGAAATATCACATATGGGGGGAACATATCATGTAGACATCTCAATACACCACAGGGCAATTCCTTCCCCAAGATATGAAACTTGGGTTGACGAAACACATCTGACCCTTACACAATTTCCATCTTGACTACCGGGCGGAAGTCTCTTAACCAATACTAAACTTCACGCATGCGTAGTTAAACGCTAACCTTCCGAGCTTAAACTCGGATCAGGTGATGTGAATAAATATCAAGAACAACGACTGACCATCAAACCATATATGGTCAGGAATAAACATCGTCGCTAGTTGCCAACATTCCAAGAAAACTAACTATACATGGACTTATATGGACCGGCAACCAAGACACCGTTTCTAAATTTAAATCGCCAGGTTTAAGAAACAAGAGGGGCAACCCACTGTTAAATACAACCTCAGTGAAAAAATGAGTCGTGTCCCTTTGATAAGAAATTTACCAAATCATCGTATTCAAACTAGACAGATAAATTATAAACCCAGCAAAATCTGTGCACAACAGCTTACCGCACCCTCCCGGAAAAAAAAAAATGAAACGCATTTAAAAAAAAAATATATCCAAGAGCAAGATTCAACCGGCTCATAACGCACAAATGATGCACGGACAAATAAATACTATGCCTAATGTGAGGCTAAATCGACGCATAGAGCGACAAGTGAGAATATATCTCATAACATTAGAGAAAATATTTCTGTAAGTATATACATATTCCAGGGAGGTGCCACCAACATACACTACAGTGCTGGCAACAGTAGAATGCAAGCAAAAGTTACATACATATAATCTTGACTTGCATCAAATATCTTATCTGCAAATCTAATAATGAAGCATAATCAATACAGCAGTGTAATTATCTTCAAATACCGCGTTATAGATACAAGCATCTTAGTAATCAAAGGTTACTTCATGTAAATATATAATAATATTTTACAATAACATTTTACACATAATATTAACTAAATTGATGATCCAGTTAGAGCAGGTCATCAACAAAGAGGGCACATCTATAGTATCATCCAAGGCTAAGTAATGACCTCAAAGTACGTCATGGTTGAAAACATGTATCGATTCTCTCAAAACATCAAAGACTTGCTGAGAAAATACAAATAATACAATTCTGTTTGATAACCGTTAGATTTTGTAATATACAATACAAAATACATTCTTACTAATAACTGTGGCCGAGAACTTTCGGCCCTTATATTGTTAACTCAGCCTTCTTCTGTTATACCAAAGACGGTACAGAAGAAGAAAATCACACAGCACAATAGCATGAATTCACGTAAAGTGATGATAGATGTGCTGATATATTATTATAGTACAGAACTATCATAAATTCCGAAGTGTATCAGGAAATATAGGACAGAAAAGTTAAGTGGAATCATGTGGGCATCTGGACAGAATGTCTGCCATCACATTATCCAAACCATGGATAGCTCATACCGTGAAATGAAAAGGTTGAAGAGCAATGGCATATCGAGTGGATCTCGAGCTCTTCAAGTTTTTACTCTGAATAGCTGTAAGAGCTTTTTGGTCGGTTTCCACAATGAAATGCGTGCCCAGAAGGAATCTTTGTAACTTGAGAATTGACCAAACCATAGCCAACAATTCACGGTCTAGAACCGAGTAATTCCTCTCTGCTGCATTCAGTTTCCTAGAAATATACATTACCGGATGCAGAGTTTCTGAATACTCCTGCATTAGTGCTGCCCCGATCCCAGTGGATGAGGCGTCACTTCGAAGAACAAAAGTCCTATCAATAGTAGGTAACCTTAAGATAGGGGGAGATGAAAATAAAGTTTTAATCTGGTCCAATGAAGATTGTCATTCCTGGGACCAACGAACCAGATTAGGAGATCCTTTCTTCAATAGAGTTGAAAGAGGTGCCATAACAGAGGATAGATTCAGAATGAATCTCCCGTAAAATTGAATTAACCCTAAGAGACTACGTACTTGTTTTTTCGTCTTAGGAACAGAAATGTTTAATATCTTAGAAATATTATGGTCTTCTGTCTTCAAGAGACCATGACCAACACGATGACCCAGGAAAGAGATTTCACTAAACCCCACATAGGCTTTAGAGGGTTTTGCTGTCAGATTATGCTCGCGTAGAGTAGACAGTAATTCGTATAAACCCAAATAGTGATCTTCCCAAGAATCACTAAAGAGACAGATATCGTCCAAGTATGCAATGACATCTGATAGATGTGAAAGAATTTGACGCATCATGCGTACGAAAGTAGCTGGGGCGTTCATAAGGCCGAAAGGCATAAAATTCCATTGAAACAAACCCCTAGGTGTTGAGAAAGCAGTGAGAGGTTTGGTGCGTTCAGTTAAAGGAACTTGCCAATAACCTTTAGACAAGTCAAGTTTGGTAAAGAATTTAGAATTAGAAAGTCTAATAAGTAGATCTTCCAATAAAGGCATCGGTTCAGCATCGAACTTCGTGACTTGATTTAATTTGCAATAATCGACGCAAAGGCATATGTTCTTGTCTTTCTTTCGAACAATAACCATGGACGAAGAGTATGCTGAAGTCGATGGTTCAATTATTTTCAATTGAATCATTTCATCCAATTCTTTCTCGACTTGTGACTGAAAGTGAATAGGGATAGGGTAAGGTCTAACCCTAATAGGATTATGGTCAGTAAGAATTATGTCATGTTCAATGACATGAGTGTGTCCATTAATGTCAGTAAGGACATCCTGAAACGTTTGTAACATAGAAGAGACCTGTCGCTGTTCCTCAATAGATAGATTAGGAGAAACAGTAACGTTTTTCCATGATTCCATAGAATGAAGTGGAATCACAGGAAGAGGAAGATTGACATCCAAGAAAGTAGTTTCCTCATCCTGTATAACTGATGAAGGATCATCTTCTTGCAGTTTAATGAAAGAGTCACGCGAAATAACCAAGTGACTATCTTGGCTATGCACTTCATTACTTTCAGTAGATGAAGTTTGAGGCATATTAAGAGCTTGTGCTCTCATGACCACTGCATTTGTAGCTTGGATATTTAGTTCCTCCCAAGCAGCAATCTGCTGCAGGGTACATTCCCTAACTCCGTGAATACGACCGATGATAAGATCCGCAATAGGATTCGGCAGAAGACACGCGTGGACATCTCCCGTAAAGAAGGGAGTAGCAATGTGAATTATGGCAGTTGGATATTTTTCCAAAGTGCCACCAAATGTCACACATTTGACCACCTTTCCTGTGGCACAGGAAGGATCTACAAGAGATTGCTTAACTCCGATAGTAGTACATCCAGAATCAAAAAGGACTGAGACTGGATTATTATTCACCAGACCTGTATGTAAAATAAGAGATCCTCTCCCGTCATGCGCAACTGCAGCAGGAAGAGCGGGAAGAGGGTGACCACAACTTAAGGTAGACACAGTAGTTGGATCGAACAATGTAGTGCATTGGGGCATTCAATTGCTTTACCAAAATCGAAAGCAGAACAAGTGACAGCGTTAGAGTTTTTTTTATCATTACCCTGATTACAGGCTCCTTGAGACTCTTGTTGAACAGAGTTTGCCTGCTGGTATCTCTTTTTGTTGTGTTGAGATCTACCGCGATTATTATTGCCTCTGAAATTATCATTGTATTCTCTACTATAACTACTGTCCTGGTTTGAATCCCAGTTTCCATAGTTATTATTGTCATTACGACATTGATGAGAACATTTATTAGTTTAGTTTTGTTAGTTTTCGTGAAGAATAGTTTGGATAGTTTCTGTTCTGACTACCTCTGCGAAAGTGTCTATAATTGTTGGTCCCAAAATAACGGGGACTGTCAGATCGTCTCCAGTTCTTCGAGGAAGAACCATTATATGATTGATTGCCTTGATTTTGAGTATAAAAGCCTTTACTTTTCTTATTAAAGTTTTGTTGAGCACCCTGAAATTTACAAAAGAAGTTTGGGCCATAAGGTGCTGCAGAAGCAACTGGCAAACCTTCCTTCACTTTAGAGTTACTAATGGTTACATGAGGATGTGCATGACATACTGGCAACAATATTCTTCCATTTCCTTTATGTTCTTAGGTTTACGCTCATGAAGAAAAGCAAGAAAAGACTTATTGACAGATGACGTAACTTTGTCTCGAAGTAATAAGTCCATAAGGGCTTCAAATGTATGTTCTGTTTTAGACAACTCAATCCAATGTGTAAATGTAAGTCGTGCTTTTGAGATGAATTCTGAGAATTCTATCCCAGTCTCAGGTAACAGTCTTAAAGCGAAGACGATAATCGTCTTCGGTGAGTTGATATTTTTTTAATAAGGTTGCCCTGACAACGTCGTAATTATTCTTGTCAGGCTCATCTACCAAGCTTAACATAGTTAGTGTTTCACCTTTAATTATTTCCGACAACTGATTAACGTATTGTGATTTGTCTACCTTATGAGATTGACATGACCGTTCAAATCTATCCAGGTAAAATGTTATGTCATCAATGGAAGCATTGAAAGCAGGTAGTTTGACCTTGTAAGTAGTAGCATTTGTCTTATCAGAAGCAGACTGATTATTTGCACCATTAGCATTACCCATATTCATCAACTTCAATTTCTCTAACTCCAAAGTTAAGAGTTTCTCTTCATGTTCCATTTTTGCTTTTCTCTCCTCAGCTTCTAGTTTCTATTTTCTTTCTTCAGCTTCTAGTTTCTGTTTTTCTCTTCTCTCTTCGGCTTCAATTTCCAATCTTTTATTTTCAGCCTCTTTCTCTAATCTTTTATTTTCAGCTTCTTTCTCTAATCTTTTATTTTCAGCCTCTTTCTCTAATCTTTTATTTTCAGCCTCTTTCTCCAATCTTTTATTCTCAGCTTCTTTCTCTAATCTTTTATTTTCAGCATCCAATTGTAGCTGGATTTTTCTCTCCTCAGCCTCAGCTTCTCTTTTTTGTTTTTCCATTTCCATCTGGAATTTCCTTTCATCTGCTTGCATCTTCAATCTTAAATTCTCAGCTTCTATCTTCTTTTGCTCAGCTTCTCTGTCTAATCTTTTATTTTATTCTTTTTGTCTCTTTTCTTTAGACTTCAGTGCTTTAGCCCATTGAGCATTTGCATATTCTTCCAATTTATCACCAGTCTTGCCAAGGGATTTCCCTTGCTCGATAAAGTAATCGAGTGTAGACATTATGTCTAATACTATGAGCTAAGTAATCTGAAATAATAGATTATCTTAATATAACCTTAATAGCAACAAGTCTTAAATATAGCACTTGTATAATGACCACACTTTATCCCAATATCTGTGGGAAACAAGTCTTTGCCAAAGAACTTGTATAATCAACTGTGTAATAATAACACCACCAGTCAATTCATTATTTAAAGTGCACTACACAGCTAATAGAGCATGACCAAATATCTCTATAAATAGTGCATGAGAACAAAGAACAATGTAAACAAAGCACAAGCATCAAAGACAATACGAAAACATTCGCAGAAGTCAACTAAATCATAAAGGAAAACTAAAGGAAAATATCACAGAAAATGTGATAACTGCGAAAAAGTAGTCAAAACAAATGACGCCACAGTGTATAAACATAAGGGTGTAAAAAACTAAATGAAAGGAAGAGGAGACGGACAAATACAAACAAATCAAATCGAAACTAAAGAACAAAAAAAATATTACAAAAACGACGAAAAAAAAGCACACCTCGTCACAACTAAACAAAAATAGCAACAAATGTCGCTAGCGAATTCCGCTATGGGAAATTTGCACAATCCTTACAGAACGCTGTTATAGGACCTCTGCTATGTGGTATACCCTAATAACAGTCACCGCCCAACCTGGATCCCACAGAAATATAAATATATAAATATACAAATAACATGTAACATGTAAACAAAGGGTGAGAATATGTTAACACAGAAGGCTCAGTCACAGTATAAGGGCACAGTTCACAAACAAAACAGGCCACTTATCTTATGTATCCTATCATCAACACGGCAAAGAACAGGTAGTAATCAGCATTCTAAAGACCAGATGATCTAACGCTGATCGAACATTTGAACTTGCATCAACAAAAACTGCCAAGACGATGGTTACGGCACTTGACCTTCTGATATGGAAATGATGGAGGTTTCGGAACTTGGCCTTCTTATATAACACCAAAGATGGTTACAGCACTTGTCCTTCTTAATACTGTAACTCGATTCAATCGGCACTTGACCTTCTTAATACAGTAACACGGTTCAATCGGCACTTGACCTTCTTAATACAGTAACTCGATTCAATCGGCACTTGACCTTCTTAATACAGTAACTCGATTCAATCGGCACTTGACCTTCTTAACGATGAAAAACAACTGTAAAGTGGGCACTTTATCGAGCAACGCTGGGTACTTTCAGTTTACAGTTTACATGCTGACCTTGATATCTTGAAGGCATGAAGCGACAACAGTTCACTGGACCTCGAATGATGAATGTTGACTGCTGAATGTAGAATGTTGAATGGGTTATAGACCCCGTATGTGCTGGTACCAGACCAAACCAGCAGTTGGCCACCATAGATGTAGAGAGCTGATATGTTGTTAAAGACCACTACTTGTAAAGACCATAAATGTAGTGGGAGGATTTCTCTACAGTAGACACCAGGGATGTTGAAGGTGATGTAGTAGGGTGTCTCTGGTCTGGTTTGTTGTTTAATGTGTTGATATAATATATAACAGGTGTATATAGATGAAGGTCCACACAACACGACAGCACACAGGTCACGAAAACGTCACGTTGACTCACGACGAGGAAGTCAAGTAAATGATAACAGCTGGTGATGTTTCCATCATTTATTTAAGACGACACAACGACGACATCAAATGGCATAGTCATATACAACACTGGAATACATCACAGCATAATAATGGCGAATAATGTAGCTGGCATAAATCAATCATAGGCAAGCTGTCTATCTCATATCTCTGCCATCAATCGGCATCTCTTGATATAGCTGCATAGCAATGACCCCGTCATAGGAACGGGTCTTAAATATAAATATATATATGCCTAGATTCATCCTAATCTGACGTCAGTAAGTCAGATCCATTTCAGTAGTCTACAGCGGCCGCACATCATGGCGGGCCCTGAGTACCGTACACAATTAAGCCTCTGTGGTGATACTTTTATTAAACCTTGCTTAAGGTGAGACCGCCGACATATTATAAACCCATCAAAATCTGTGCGCAACAGTATGTGACTGCTACTTGTAAACAAACTGCACAATGACATCATTAATTGATAAAAGTATGCACTAAAGTGAAACACCAGAATACTTCTTTCGCTACCAGTTCTTCTTCTTCTTCGTACACTCTCAGACGCCAACTTGAATATGTTCAAAGAAAGCAGTGATCAGCTTGAGGCTATTTCTATTTCCATAGAGATTTTCCAGGAATGGTACTGGTGATGGCCACATCTGTTCCTCATATATTGGTCATCTTTGTTCCTCATATATTGGTCATCTTTGTTCCTCATATATTGGTCATCTTTGTTCCTCATATATTGGTCATCTTTGTTCCTCATATATTGGTGATCTTTGAAGCAGATGTTCAACAGTCATTTTATCGGTGCCACAGCCATACTGATTGGTAGTTCCTATTTTTATCTTGTTGAATAGGTGGTATCTCAATTGTGGCCTGTGTGGAGTCTGAAGATTATCACTTGTTCTTGTCTGTTGAGCTGGTAATATGCATCATTTTTTGTGTGGCCTGGATGTTTTGCTTCCCATTTTTTCATGTATCTGCTTCTGATAAAACTCTTTGCCTCTTCAGAAGTTTTTTTTTTTTTTTTTTTTTTTTTTTTTTTTGCGTACGCCCGCTAATACTCGAGGCGAAATCTCAGGTTATTTTTTTGTTGTTGTCTAACCTGACATTGATTTTACGTGAGTATCCCTTTATTTCTTGTACAGAGACAGGTGTCCCTCGCCATTCAGGCAAATACTCGCCGATTTCGGAGGTACCCATTGCAGCTGGGTCGGCTCAGGAGCCGCCAGTCCCTGGTCGACGACACTCCTTCAAATGTCTTCGCCAGGTCTCGAGTTAATCCAGTCCAAATCCCGGTCGACGAAAAATCCTCAAATGCCGTCGCCCGGGTTTGATCCTGTATCACCCGGTCGCCAGAGCGGTGTTGTAACCACTACGCTAGCGCGGCTCCCTTCTTCAGAAGTTATACTTGCATCAGACTGTGGTAGCTTCCTACCTTTCTTTGCCAGTTTGTCAGCTTCTTCATTGCCAGAGATGTTGTAATGAGATGGGATCCACTGTACTACAACTCGTTTGAACTGGTGGCTCAGTTTGTAGAGTACTACTCTTAAGTCATCCAGGTCTGCATTGTTCTGGCTCTTCAGTGTTGCAATTACTGACAGCGCATCAGTAAAGAAAGCAACTTGTCTCTCTGTGTTTTCCTCTGTCATTATGACCTCTGCTGCAGTTTTCAAGGACTCGTGACTCAGCTCTGAAGTTGCTTGAGAATTTTCCTGTTGCCACTGACAGCATTTTTTGTGTACCAGCGCTTAAGTTCAGCAGCATTCCTCCATCTCCATTTTGTGTTGCATTTGTTGCTGATCCATTTGTGTAGGCATGAATCCAGGTGTTGCTTGGGTAATTTTTCTGTCTGTATTCTGTGGTATGGCTCTTCTCTGTTACAGTCTGGCTCTTCTTTCTCTCAATACCAGGATTGTTTTCTATCATTTCTGGGAAGCACTGTTGTTTCCAAACTGGGAGCTTGTGTGCAGTATAGATGGGTTTATTTGTTGATATCATATTTATGGGATCTGCTGTCATGTTTGTTTTCACTGATTCTACAAAGTTGCTTCGCTTGAGTCTTCCCCTTCCAAGACCATTTATTCTGTGGTAAATTGCGTAGTCTGATAGTCTCCTGAATTTCTCTGCTTGTTTCTGGGCTTTGCTATCTCTTCTGTCCACCATTGGTTAAATGTATGTAATCATTTTGAGTTCTTTAATAGGTGTTGTCTTCATGCCTTCAGTTATGACTCTCATTGCTTGATTCTGGAGTCTGTTAATTTTATAGAAGTTTGACTTAGCTGCTGTTGCCCATGCTGCAATGCCATACTCTAGGACTGGTCTCACTCGCCCTGTATCTAGCTTCTTTAGCACACTCTCATCTGCTCCCCTAGCTGTTCCAGCTAGTTTTTTCATGACTGCCATTCTTTGCCCTGCCCTTATCCAGTTTCTTTCAATCTGGTTTTTCCAAATCAAATGACAATTAAAGGTAATGCCTAGGTAGTTTGCATTTTCTTTCTGGCATAAGTTCTTCCCATTTAGCACTAGTTTGGAGCTCTGTGGTTTATTTGAGAGGGAGAACACTGTGTATGTTGTTTTCCTTTAAATTATCTTCAGTAGCCATGCTCTGTCCAACTCCTCCAGTGATGTTAGGCTTGCTGCATCCAGATGCTTGCCGTAGTGATATACTCTTCAGAGATCTGTAGGGCTAAGTTATCTGCAAATGAGACATTGTGTGTTCTTCTTGAAATACTTCCTACTAGTCTGTCCTTGTAGCTGTACTCAGGCGGTTCTATTCTTAAGGTAGTGGCAAAACCATTTGTACATTCTCCCACTCACTCCACTTCTTTGCAGCTTGACTTTCAGTCCCTCTTTCCATACTTTGTCAAATGCTTTCTCCAAATCTACCCAAACCATGACCGTAGGCTTTTTTTCATGAAAGGCATCTTCAATTTCCTGAGCTATATAGGTGATATTATCTTCAGTGCATCTGTGTTGTCTGAATCCTGCTTGGTGTGGGGTTAGAAGGTGTTTTTCTTCTAGGTACCACATCAGTCTGGTATTTATCATGTGCACCATCAGTTTACCTACACAACTAAATAGGCTGATTGGTCTGTAGCCATTTGGTTCTGTCAGGTCTTTGTCTATCTTTGAAAGCTACAAGTTCAAAATACATGATCCACAGGAGGTGATTACATGATCTGAACTAGCTATGGCTGCTTATTCTAATTTTTCATTCAAATTTGGAACTTGTATCAAATAGGCACACCATGCAGCTAGAGGGTAGATCTATAGGGTAACCTGGTGCACCATACAGCCTGTGGGCTAGAATAAGTTAAAGTTCTGATTGAATTGTGTATATATTTATTATCAATAGTTTAATTATGTGTTTGTACATATGTATTTGATATATTAATGTATTATTGATGGTGGAGATATGTACATTTCTTGTGCATGTTTTTATTCATGTTGAAAAGTTTGCATATAAGAGAAAATCAAAGAGGAGCAAGATAGGGTAATATATTTTCTGCAATATATTTATGCCTATTTTTATTTTGCCCTTTTTTAACAATTTGTTGCAGACCAATTGTGGTAATAGCCAAAAACATACAACATTCATAAAGGAGAAAATCTTTTTAAGTTTGATGCAGAATTTGCCAAAAAAAGTGATTTACATCATAATAGAACATGTGCTGGACTGCAGGCTTGTAGCATTGATGACTGTAGCATAAGGCACACCTGTAAAAGTCAGCTACAGAGAAATAACAGAACTTTTACAGAATTGAGTCCTATAAAGTGTGATGTTTGTGGTTTAGAATTTACTTGCCAAATGAATTTATGGAAACATACCAAAATACATTTAGGGGAGGTGCTTTACAAGTGTGATGATTGTGGTACAGAATTTATTCAGAAAAGTCACTTATGTCACCATATGGGAACACATACAGGAGAGAAGCCTTACAAGTGTGATGATGGTAGTGTAGGATTTGCTAGGAAAGATGATTTGCAGGGCCATAAAAGATTACACACAGGAAAGAAAATATTCAAGTGTGAGATTTATGGTGTAGAATTAGCTTATAGATGTCACTTACAGAATGATAAAAGAAAAAACACAGGAGAAAAGCCTTACAAGTGTGATATTTGTGGTGTCAACTTTGCTCGGAAAGGCACATTACAACCCCATAAAAGAATACATACAGGAGAGAAGTCTTACAAATGTGATGTTTGTGGTGTGGAATTTTCGAAACCATTCGAATTACATCGCCATAAAACAACACACACAAGAGAGAAGCCTTATAAGTGTGAAGATTGTGGTGCAGGATTTGCTAGGAAAGATAGTTTACAGTGCCATAACAGAATACACACAGGAGAAAAACCTTACAAGTGTGATGTTTGTGGTGTAGGATTTGCTTATAGTGGTCATTTACAACGCCACATAAGAAAACACACGGGAGAAAAGCCTTTCAAGTGTGGTGATTGTGGTGAAAGATTTGCTAGGAGAGACCAGTTACATTACCATACATTAACACACACAGGACAGAAGCCTTACAAATGTAACATTTGTGGCATCAGATTTGTTTGGAGATCTTCTTTACACTACCATAACACTACACACACAGGAGAGAAGCTTTACAAGTGTGATATTTGTGGAAAAGGATTTCCTTATAAAAGCTACTTACCACGCCATAAGAGAACACACACAGTGTAACATTTGTGGTGTCAAATTTATTTGGGAAGCTTCTTTACGCCACCATAACAGAATACACACAGGAGAGAAGCCTTACAGGTGTAATGATTGTGGTGCAAGTTTTGCTCAGAAAGGCTGCGTGCGGAACCATATGAAAACACACTGGAGAAAATCCTTACAGGTGTGATATTTGTGGTGTGGGATTTGCTTTTAATGGCGCCTTACAGAACCATATAAAAACACGCAGAAGAGAAGCCTTCAAATGTGATATTTGTTTTGTAGGATTCGCTCATAAAAGCTACTTACCATGCCATAAAAGAATACACATGAGAGCTGCCTTACAAGTGTGATGTTTGTACTGTAAAATTTGAAACTTTGCTAGGAAAAGTGATTTAAAATGCCCCAAAGGAACACACAGGATAGATGCATACACATTACAAGTGTGATGTCTGTGGTTCAGAATTTGCTTGGAAACATTTATAGTACCATAAAAAAACACATGTAGGAGAGAAAGAAATGAGAAGTTTGTGGAGTAATATGTGCTGGTAAAGGTTCTTACAGAGCCATAAATGAACACATACAGGAGTAAAGCATTACTAGTGATGTTTGTTGTATAGGAGTTGCCTACAATTTCAGCTTTAACATTCATGATTGTCAAGATTTAATTTTGAGAAGTTCCTTTGGTTGTATGCTCCTGGGTGAGCAAAGTTTATTGGGTACATTGTTTTGGCAAATGTGATTGTAATGTAGGTTGAGCTAAATGTTTGTGAGTTGTATGTGATGTCTGCACCAGCAGCTGAACTCTTGATTGTTATGACATGTGACTAAAGTTGAAGTTATTATTGGCTAGAGTTAGCCTTGAGGTATGGAAGGTTTAATGTTCGGAAGTTGAAGAAGGGAAAGAAAGTTGGCTAGAGTTACAAGTGGAAGGTTTAAAAGTTAAGAAAAGAAGGCGATGACAGACAGTGTCGAAGGTTCTGTCGCATTGTGTTCTTGTGTTTGTGTGGTTTTAGTTCTTGCAGGTTATTGATGATCTTGGAAGTTGTCGTAGTCCTAGAAGTGATGTTAGTATTATTTGAGTACTGGTAGGTTGTCGAGATAGATTGGTAATTTCTTGTGCTTTTAAATACCTCTTGTATGTGGCATGTACTAGTTGTCATTATATTATGTGGAGATTGACACAGTCATTGAGTTGACTTATTTATTGCTATGTACAGTGTGGACACTTGTCCTCTAGGCAATGTTGCCATTGTTGTTGTTTTAGGTTAGTAGTAACAGCAATAGTGCCACTGTTGCCAGGGACAAAGATGTAAACACCTTTTGTCTTGTGACAATGATCATTATCATGTTCACACCTTATGGAGCATGTACGTATTTCAGCAACTACTTCATATTCAATAAGGAGTAATGAATGAAAATGGAGAACTATTAAACTTCTGTATTCAATAAGCCATTCATGGTGCTGTTGTAGTGGTGATTTCTTCATCAGGTTGTCTTACATGAGGTTGCCAGCCCAATTGCTACTTTACCATGAAAAAACACATACACTGTTGCAGCCACCTTACTAGTGTTATGTATGTGGTGTAGAATTTGTTCAGACAGTTACACTGTTACAGCCACCTTACTAGTGTTATGTATGTGGTTTAGAATTTGTTCAGACAATCACACTGTTACAGCCACCTTACTAGTGTTATGTATGTGGTGTAGAATTTGTTCAGACAATCACACTGCAGCCACCTTACTAGTGTTATGTATGTGGTGTAGAATTTGTTCAGACAGTCACACTGCAGCCACCTTACTAGTGTTATGTATGTGGATGTAGAATTTGTTCAGACAATCACACTGCAGCCACCTTACTAGTGTTATGTATTTGGTGTAGAATTTGTTCAGACAATCACACTGCAGCCACCTTACTAGTGTTATGTATGTGGTGTAGAAACACTGTTTACAGCCACCTTACTGTTCAGTAGAACAAGTTCACACTGCAGCCACCTTACTAGTGTTATGTATGTGGGTGTAGAATTTGTTCAGACAATCACACTGCAGCCACCTTACTAGTGTTATGTATGTGGTGTAGAATTTGTTCAGACAATCACACTGCAGCCACCTTACTAGTGTTATGTATGTGGGTGTAGAATTTGTTCAGACAGTCACACTGCAGCCACCTTACTAGTGTTATGTATGTGGGTGTAGAATTTGTTCAGACAATCACACTGCAGCCACCTTACTAGTGTTATGTATGTGGGTGTAGAATTTGTTCAGACAGTCACACTGCAGCCACCATACTAGTGTTATGTATGTGGGTGTAGAATTTGTTCAGACAGTCACACTGCAGCCACCTTACTAGTGTTATGTATGTGGGTGTAAGAATTTGTTCGTCTGGACACTGTCATTCCACTGTTCAAAGCAGATATCACCTTACAGAGATGTTTATAAATTACTTGTGTAAAGTGTGGTGTAGAATTTGTTCAGACAATCACACTGTTACAGCCACCTTACTAGTGTTATGTATGTGGGTGTAAAATGTGTTCAGACAATCACACTGCAGCCGCCTTACTAGTGTTATGTATGCGGGTGTAAAATTTCTTCAGACAGTCACACTGCAGCCACCGTACTAGTGTTATGTATATGGGTGTAGAATTTGTTCAGACAATCACACTGTTACAGCCACCTTACTAGTGTTATGTATGTGGGTGTAGAATTTGTTCAGTCACACTGTTACAGCCACCTTACTAGTGTTATGTATGTGGGTGTAGAATTTGTTCAGACAGTCACACTGCAGCCACCTTAACTAGTGTTATGTATGTGGGTGTAGAATTTGTTCAGACAATCACACTGCAGCCGCCTTACTAGTGTTATGTATGTGGATTTGTTCAGACAGTACAGAACCATTTGGGATATGTGGGTGTAGAACAGTTCAGACAGTCACACTGCAGCCACCTTACTAGTGTTATGTATGTGGGTGTAGAATTTGTTCAGACAGTCACACTGCAGCCACCTTACTAGTGTTATGTATGTGGGTGTAGAATTTGTTCAGACAGTCACACTGCAGCCACCTTACTAGTGTTATGTATGTTGGTGTAGAATTTGTTCAGACAATCACACTGTTACAGCCACCTTACTAGTGTTATGTATGTGGGTGTAAAATGTGTTCAGACAATCACACTGCAGCCGCCTTACTAGTGTTATGTATGCGGGTGTAAAATTTCTTCAGACAGTCACACTGCAGCCACCGTACTAGTGTTATGTATATGGGTGTAGAATTTGTTCAGACAGTCACACTGCAGCCACCTTACTAGTGCTATGTATGTGGGTGTAGAATTTGTTCAGAGTCACAGAGCAGCCACCTTACTAGTGTTATGTAAATAAGAAATGTTCAGCACCACCAAACTACTAGTGTTATGTGTGGGTGTAGAATTTGTTCAGACAGTCACACTGCAGCCACCTTACTAGTGTTATGTATATGGGTGTAGAATTTGTTCAGACAGTCACACTGCATGCCACCTTACTAGTGTTATGTATGTGGGGTGTAGACATCACACTGCAGCCACCTTGTTTCAGATAGTCACACTGCAGCCACCTTACTAGTGTTATGTATGTGGGTGTAGAATTTGTTCAGACAGTCACACTGCAGCCACCTTACTAGTGTTATGTATGTGGGTGTAGAATTTGTTCAGACAGTCACACTGCAGCCACCTTACTAGTGTTATGTATGTGGGTGTAGAATTTGTTCAGGACAGTCACACTGCAGCCACCTTACTAGTGTTATGTTGTGTGGGTAGAATTTGTTCAGACAGTCACACTGCAGCCACCTTACTAGTGTTATGTATGTGGGTGTTGAAGTTTTGTTCAGACAGTCACACTGCAGCCCTTATAGTGAAGGTTTACTAAGTGTAAGATGTTTGTTCGGTGTAGAATTATTTCAGACAGTCACACTGCAGCCACCTTACTAGTGTTATGTATGTGGGTGTAGAATTTGTTCAGAGAGTCACACTGCAGCCACCTTACTAGTGTTATGTATGTGGGTGTAGAATTTATTTAGACAGTCACACTGCAGCCACCTTACTAGGGTTATGTATGTGGGTGTAGTAGAATTTTTGTTCAGACAAGTCACACTGCAGCCACCTTACTAGTGTTATGTTATGTGGGTTTAGAATTTGTTCAGACAGTCATCACACTGCAGCCACCTTACTAGTGTTATGTATGTGGGTGTAGAATTTGTTCAGACAGTCACACTGCAGCCACCTTACTAGTGTTATGTATGTGGGTGTAGAATTTGTTCAGACAATCACACTGCAGCCACCTTACTAGTGTTATGTATGTGGGTGTAGAATTTGTTTGTTCACACTGCAGCCACCTTACTAGTGTTATGTATCACACTGCAATTTGTTACAGAAGTCACACTGCAGCCACCTTATGTGACAGTTTATGTATGCGGGTGTAGAATTTCTTCAGACAGTCACACTGCAGCCACCTTACTAGTGTTATGTATGTGGGTGTAGAATTTGTTCAGACAGTCACACTGCAGCCACCTTACTAGTGTTATGTATGTGGGTGTAGAATTTGTTCAGACAGTCACACTGCAGCCACCTTACTAGTGTTATGTATGTGGGTGTAGTATTTATTTAGACAATCACACTGCAGCCACCTTACTAGTGTTATGTATGTGGGTGTAGAATTTGTTCAGACAATCACACTGCAGCCACCTTACTAGTGTTATGTATGTGGGTGTAGAATTTGTTCAGACAGTCACACTGCAGCCACCTTACTAGTGTTATGTATGTGGGTGTAGAATTTGTTCAGACAGTCACACTGCAGCCACCTTACTAGTGTTATGTATGTGGGATTAGAATTTGTTCAGACAGTCACACTGCAGCCACCTTACTAGTGTTATGTATGTGGGTGTAGAATTTGTTCAGACAGTCACACTGCAGCCACCTTACTAGTGTTATGTATGTGGGTGTAGAATTTGTTCAGACAGTCACACTGCAGCCACCTTACTAGTGTTATGTATGTGGGTGTAGAATTTGTTCAGACAGTCACACTGCAGCCACCTTACTAGTGTTATGTATGTGGGTGTAGAATTTGTTCAGACAGTCACACTGCAGCCACCTTACTAGTGTTATGTATGTGGGTGTAGAATTTGTTTAGACAATCACACTGCAGCCACCTAACTAGTGTTATGTATGTGGTGTAGAATTTTTTTCAGACAATCACACTGCAGCCACCTTACTAGTGTTATGTATGTGGGTGTAGAATTTGTTTAGACAATCACACTGCAGCCACCTAACTAGTGTTATGTATGTGGTGTAGAATTTTTTTCAGGCAATCACACTGCAGCCACCTTACTAGTGTTATGTATGTGGGTGTAGAATTTGTTCAGACAGTCACACTGCAGCCACCTTACTAGTGTTATGTATGTGGGTGTAGAATTTGTTCAGACAATCACACTGCAGCCACCTTACTAGTGTTATGTATGTGTTTTTGTAGAATTTGTTCAGACAAGGTTGAACATATGTACAAATTTAGGTTGTCACTACCGCAAATCGTGGTAGGATTTTAAATTGTGTATAAATGATAGCGGAATTTGGATTAGTAGTATGGGACAGGGAGTAAGGGAATATTAATTTTAATTTATTGGTTGAGTTATGTAAATGATGATTTTGGGAGGGGTGTATTTTTGGTTGAGATTTTTGGGAGAAGGTTCAAAATGAGAAAATTTCTTGGAGTTTTCCCGGAACAGCTTTTAATGAACTGGTAGGAGGTAGGATAATGGGGTTAGTAGATTAGTGGTGGAGTTATTTGGTGGAGGTGAAGGGAATAGGTGAAATTTGTGTTTGTTTGGGAGGTTATGGATAAATTGGATGGGGGGAGGTATTTTTGGTTGTTTTGATATTTTTGGGTGAGTCCTCCGTTTGCGAGTAAGAGTAGAGATAAGTATGTAGACAGTTAGGTGGGTTTTTTTTTGGGATTGCTATTTGGTGGAAAATTGGTTTGTAGTTGTACAAATATGTTGATGGAGTCGATGGTATGTATGTTTGTAGAGTGTTGCAGATTGGGGGTGAGTCAGGTTTTGGGGGGTTGCGCACGTAAGTCGGGTTTATGGGAGTTTGTTGTTTAGGAGTATAGATAGAATAGGTATTTTAGAGGGTGAGTTATATGTTAGATGGGTTACCAGAGGGTGTTAGGGGATTTGTTAGGAGGGTATTAATATTTTGGGGGGGTGTTTTGGGTAGGGTGGGGATTATGACATAGGTTTTTAGCAGGTTAGAGGTTGGATTTTATGGTTGCAAGGTGGGTAGTTTATGGGGGTGATGTGAGAAGCATAGAAGGGGTTGGAATAAGTTGTTTATTGAGATATTGTGGATGATAGGTTTTTGTTTTGTTGGCGATAGGAGGGGCGATGTATGGGTGTATGGTTCCGTAGATGTGCGAGAGAGAGAGTAGTCTGAGTAGAGAGTCTGTTTTATGGGTAGGTGGTGTGTGTGGTGACGTGCATGACACGTGCTTGGGGGAAATCAGTATTTGGGGAGAAGTTGGGGTGCATCTGTAAAAAGTTGTTTCCGCGGGGTAAAGTGGTGGGGGGTGTAGATTTTGTTGAATTTGTTGTATGTGGTGGATCGATTGGGGGAATGAGGTGTAGGTGGTGTGTGCTGGGATGTAAAGGGTGTGACCAACAGGGTGAAGTGATGTAGGTAGATGTATATATATGAGGAGTGGGGGAGTGGGTGGATTCAGAAGAAGAATGTTGATTGGGGGGAGTTTCAATAGTTAATATTCGAGGGTGATTACGTGGGATCACTGGGGGGTGAGTTGGGATAGATTGGGAGCCTGACATAGATGGTTGGGAGTGAAGCTGGGCATTGTTATGAGGGGTCCATAGGGTGGGGATGGGTATTGTTTCCCAGTCTTGTTCAGATTTTGGTGTGGGTGGGGGTTGGTGGGGGAGGTGTGTGGTTGGGGTGATGGGGTGGGAGGGGGATTATTTTAGGTAGTATGATAGGGGAGTTTGTGATGGTATTTTGGTGGGGGGGTTTTGTTTTTGAGAAGGGGGGGGGGGGTGTGTTTATGGTGTGTAATGTGTGTGGATGGGTTGGGTGGGAGAGTTTGGGTCAGGTATGGGGAGGGGTGTGGGATGGTTGACAATGAGGGGGGGTGTGGGGGTGGAGTGTATGTGAGGTGGGATAGGGGTAGGGGGGGGTATTTGTTGGGTGGGAGGTTTTGTTGGGTGGTTATATGTTTGGGTTTGGGTTGGGGTGTTATGAGGGGAAATGGTTAGTTTTTTGGGGTGTGTGATTGGGGGAATGGGGGGGGATATGATAATAGGGGGGGTAGAGACTTATTGGGTCGGGGGGGTTGGGTGGGTGGGGGGTTGGGGAGCAGTGGCAGGGTACAGTGGTGGTGGGGGGTGATCAGTGGGGGTGTTTTGAGAGGTGGGGGTATGGTGGGGGATGGTTGTGGGGTAGGGGGGTGGGTGGTGGTTGATTTTTGGGAAGATTTTGTAATTTGTGGTGGATTAGGGGGGGGGGGTTGGTGATTATATGGGGGGTTATTATTGTTTGTGGTTAGGGATGGGGGTATGGGTTAGGGAAATGATTTTGTTGAGGGGGGGTTTGTTTGGGTTATATGTTGTTTGGGGTGTACCGGGGAAATGTTCAGTGGGGTTAAGATTGGGGGTTGAACCTCATGACGGGGGGGGGGGTTGGGTGGGTGTTGGAAGTGTAGGGTGTGAGTTGGGGGTGTTTTGACTTATGTGGGGGTCATGTTTTTGTGTGAGTATCATGTGTTGTATTTGGGGGGGGGTAGTGGTCAAATGGGGACATGGGTATGGGATCGAGAGATGTGTGATATGTTAACAGGGGGGGGATTTGTTATGGGGAGGGGGGGAAGGTGTTCAGGTTGTGGGTTATGTATTTGGAGGTAGGGATAAATGTGAGTAAGTTATGTTGTGAGGGGGGGTTTGGGGGGGTCAGTTTTCGTTTAGATTCAGGGGGGGGAATGTGGGTTTGTTAAGTTTTGTTAAGGGGAGTGGGTGGAAATGTTGGGGGGTGTGATATGTAGTGTGTTGGGGTGGTTTATTAGTTTGTAGAGGTGGTCATAGTGAGTGTATGGGTGGTTGTAAAGTGTCAGCACTGAAGTTGTGGAAGGGTAATAAGAGCATGCAGCAACATGTATGTTGAAGTGGGATCACAACGGGTGTGTTTGTTACCACATAGTATTTTTAGTGGTGTATTGGGGAGTTATTGAAAAAACACAGTTATAACCGGGGTGGGGATGGAGATTGTTTTTTTTTGGGACAAATTAGGTTGTTTTGTTAGTTTTTGTGGTTGGGTATAGTCACAAACAATTGGTGGAAGGGGGGGTGCTTGGGGGTGGTTTTGAAGGGGATGTAGGGGTTGGGTGTTTGGAGCATTGGGGGGTTGGGGTTGGAAGGGGTGGGGGGGGGGGGGGATCACGTTTGGGGGTGGGGGGTTGTGTTAGGTTGGGGTAGTGGGGGTAGATACGTTGACGAAACTAAAGGGGTTTTGTTTATCCCCCTCTTTGTGGGGGTTGTATTGGTGGTGGGGGGTATTTTGTTGGGTCATTGGTTGCAGGGGGGTGGGTGGTGTTGACAGTGGGGGCAAAGTTTTCTTTGATTTGGGGGGTAGTTGGGTTTGGGGGTTGATACTGGGGGTTAATGCTAAAGGGGTCACGTGGGCCGAGTTTCAGAAATTGTTGGTTGTGGAGTATTGGGTTTTGGGGAACTTGTTTGGTACTTTGAAGTGTTGAAAGTTTGGAAGTTAGATATAAATATTGTGGTTTTTTGGGTTAGGTTAGGATAGGTTGTGGCTTCGGTGGACGATAGTAAAAGGATTATGGGGGTGATGGTTGTTGGGGGGGGGGGGGATGGAGGGGGGTGATGGGTAAGGGGGGATAGTTGGTATGGGTGATTATTTTTGAAGGGGGGGTGGATTGTAGAGGGTGGGGGGGGGTGTGGTAAGGTTGGGGGTTTTGTTGTAGGGGGGTAGTTGTTGGGGGGTTTGGGTGTTAGGGGGTAGATGGGGTGATATTGGGGAGGCGGAGGATAGAAGTATTGGTTTATGTGGGTTTGTTTGTGGGGGTTAGCTATTGTGCACAATTTTTGGTAGATAAGTGTAGGTGAAGTTGGGGGATAGTGGGGGTTTGTTTTGTAGGTTGTGTTGATGTTTGGGGTTGTTTTTGGTGTGTGTTATTGTTTTGGTTTGGGGGTTGTTTTAGTAACAAAGGATTTGGGAGTTGTGTTGTTGGTGGGGTGTTGGGAGTTTATTATTCATGTAGTAAGTTGTGTTAATGAGTTTGGGTATTCTTGAGGTTGTGAGTTATTATTGTGGTATTACGAGTAGATGAGGATGGATTTTTGATAGCGCAAAATTGTTTGTGTGGTTTTTTTGACGTGGGGAGTTGAGTGGTTGTGGGGTGGGGGTTGTGGTTGGTTGAGTGGGGTAGATTGGGGGGTGTAATAGTGCTTTGTTTAATTTTTTGGATCGATGAACGTTATATTTGGGGGGGTTTGGGGGATGGGTGGGGGAGGGGGGTTGGTTTTTAGTTGGGGTTTTGGGGGATGAGGGTTGGTTGGGGGGGGAGGGGTTTTGTTGGGGGGGGTGGGGGGGGGTATGTTTAGGGGGGGGGTTTTTGGGATGGGTTGGATGTTTTGGTGAGGGGGGGAGTTTTGTTGGGAGCAGCAATGTTGGGGGTAGGGGTGGGGTACATTTGGGGTATGGGTGGACTTGTTAGTTGGGGGGTATTGGTGGTGGGTGGAGGTGGGGGTTTGGTGTGGGTGAGATACTTGGGGAATTTGTGGTAATGGGGTGATTGGGGTGTAATATGGGGGTGATTTATGGGAGGTTCAATGGGGTGTTTGGGGTTATGGGGGGGGGGGTGGCATCTCAAGGTAGTGTTAGGGGTGGGGATTGATGGTTTTTGAGTGTACCTTTCAATGAATGGGGTGCGGAGTGGGGGGGTGGTGTAATGTGTTTGGGTGGGAGGTTGGGTGGAGCAATACTTGGAATTTGTTTATGATGGGGGCCAGGTGGTGGGATATGGGCAATGTTACTTAGGATGATACCCCGCAGTTTTGGTATGGGTTGTTACAATAGGGTTTTAGGTTGGGGTAGGGATTCCTTTTGGTGATGTGGTTGGGGGTTGGGGTTGGTCATAGGGGTGGGTTTGTTTGGGGGGGTTGGGTTTGGTTGGCCGCAGTTTAAGTAGAGGGGGTTTATGGATAACGGGGGTCATACCGTGGGGGGGGTGGAAGTAATTATTGGGCGTGTGGTGTAAAAGAACTACTTGAAACGTATGTACTGGCAGGTTTGGACAGTGGACATTTGAGGGTCAGGGGTGTCCGGTTTTTTTGTGAACAGTGTGGGGGGATAATTATTGTAAGGGTTGTTTTTATAAAGCTTGTTTGGGTGATTGGTGTCAGTTTGTTTGGTTTTGGTTTGGAATGGGGGAAGATTGTCCCAAAGTATGTACAAAAAACGTGGTTTAGTGGGGTTGGTAGATGACGGGGGGTTGGTATTATGATACAAATTATGGGTGGAGGATTGTGGGTTTGGTGATATGGTAGTTATTTTTGTGGAAGCTAGGGGGTAAGAGTGTTTTTGGTAGGGATGTATCTGGGGGGCCAGTTATATTTGACATCAAGGTGAGCAGTTTATGGAATTGAGACGTGGGTTCCACCAGGTGGAATAATAGTGATGTTTTTAATTAGTGGGTTAGGGGGGGTAAATGCACTGAATATTTGTGGAGGTGTTAGTTGGGGATTTGGGATTGAGGGGGCATGAGATTTGATGTGGGATGAGTTTATCAGGGGTATGCACCGACTGTAAGGTCCAATTGATTTGTTATGTTTGGGTTAGGTATGTGGATTGATGGGGTTGGTGTTTTGTTTAGGGGGTTGTGTAATGACAATTCACAGTTATTGGATGGTAAGTGGGGAGTATATATTGGTGGTTTTGTGTGAGCAGTAAAAATGTTTTAAGGAGGGGGTGGGCGGTTAGGATGGGTGTTATTGTTTAATTTTGGGGTAGTATAATTGGGGGTTTGAAGTTATGGGTGAAATATTGGTGTAGTAGTGGGTTGGGGTGTATTTGTTGTATTAAGGGGTATTGGGTTATGTCACGGGAACTTGTGTATGGACACTTTTAGGGGGGGGGTTATTATTGTTTCAAATTTGTTTTGATGGGAGGTTATTTGGATTGGGGTTTTGATGTTTAGGGGGGTGAGGGGTTTGTTGGTTGGGAATTGGGTGTCACGGGAAATGAGTTGGGGGGTTGAGGTTTGAGTTATTGTTGTTGGGGATGGGTGGGGGTTTACAAGCGTTGGTTTTGTTTTTTTTGGTGGTTGTTAAAGGTGGCCAGATGGGACCAACATGCGGGGCAAATTTGCGTGGTTTATGAACTTGGTGGTATATGTTGGGGAGTGGGGGTTGGGGGATCCAAAGTAGGGTTGTAGTGGGGCTAAGGGGTACTGTGTGGTGGTGTTGTCAAGGTGTTTGGTTCGGGGGGTGTGGGGTGAAAATGTATAGGTTGAGGGGGATTGATAGTTATGGTGTTGTTTTATTGTTGTGATTTGAGGCTTGGTTGGGGGTGGTGGCAAACTACACACCCCGACAGGGGGTGGACTGTTTTGGGTCAAGGGTTTTTGGGTTTGGGGGGGAATTCTGGTGAGGAAGTTAGGTGGGGTTTTAGTTGTGGGTTAGAATGGGTGTTTTGTTGAAGGTTAAGAGTTTTTGGGGAGAAATTGTTGGGGAACGGTTGTGGGTTTGGGAGTTTGTTAGTGGGGGGGTGGTTTTAATTGTGGTGGTGGGTGTTGTTGGTCATATGGAGATGATTTTAGTTTGTTGTGGGGGACTGTTGAATTGTGAGTTTTTTTGGTGGGTAATTTGTTGGTTGTGGATGTGCATTTGGGTTGGTATTATGAGAATTTTGGGTGGTTATGGGTTTTTATGGGGTGGGGGGACAGTCATTGTTGGTTGGGGGGGGGTTGGTTGGTGAGTTGGGTTGGGGTGGGTTGGGGTGGGTTTTGGGGTGTTGGAATTGATTTTGGGTTGTTGGGTGTAGTGGGGGGGGTATCTGTTGGTGGTAGTGGGTTTGTTTGTGGGTTGGTTGGTTTTGGGGGTGGGGGTGGGGTTGTGGGGTGTTTTGTTTGTGGTTGTGGTTTTTATGTATACGGTTGGAGTACGTTATGCGATTAGAAAGTGTTGTGTAGTTCACAGTTTCCCTAAGTTCGCGTGCAGCCTCCTTACTATAAGTGTATATTTGTTGTTGTGGGTGCTATGCTCCAGGAATATTCTGTTGCAGGTAAACAAGTGCACTTCAGGACAAGCTGTTAACAGCCCCGAGCTCGACGCGGAAGCCTTATCAGATAGTAGATGAAGGTAGCATGGTTTAAGGTTGGTGTGTAATGTTTTTTTTGTAAAGTAGTAAATTAGGTTTTGTATTTAGTCAGTCACCCAAACATGCGTGCTCACCATTCATGTACTTAGTAGGTGTCCTGTAGTTTTGTATTGTGGGTTGTTAGAATTTGTTCAGACAATACATCTGGCTTTAACAGCACCTATAATTATTGTTGTTTTGTATTGTGTGGGCTGCGTTAAGAATTTGGGCGGTTCGTAGTGACAACCACAGGGCACTACACCTTCAAAGCCAACTGGCCACCCCGCAACCAGCGGTGTATTTGAGGGGAGTCGGTTGGGGGGTGGTATGGGGTCGGGGGGGGTGGATTTCTGGTTGATCTCGGGGTAACACTGGGTTAGGGGGTAGTAACGCGTGTGCAGCCAAGTGTGTGTGGAGGCTGGGTTGTTTCAT
Source organism: Oreohelix idahoensis (assembly GCA_024509875.1). Taxonomy (NCBI): domain Eukaryota; kingdom Metazoa; phylum Mollusca; class Gastropoda; order Stylommatophora; family Oreohelicidae; genus Oreohelix; species Oreohelix idahoensis. The sequence continues at coordinate 267,950 of JAMPIV010009230.1, forward strand.
GCGTGTGCAGATTATTATGGTTGTTTGCAAAACTTAAGGCATCAATCTATTAACAAAAGTACTCTTTTGAGGTTGTTAGATGTCGGGAAGGAGTGGTGTGTAGGGGGGTGGGGTTTGTTGTTCTGCGGCTTGTTTATAGTGCAGAGTGTTGTTGTGTTTGGCGTTGAGTCTATCCTGTGGGAATCTGGGTCACTCACTGTCTTCTTGTGGTGTACCGCACTGTACATATGGCTTTTGTATGATTGATGTAATGGTATGTAAGAGATCATTGGGTTGTTGAAGAAGTTTTGCCCAGAGTACCGGCGTGATATGTGTTCAGGATCCATAGTGTAGTTGTTAAAAACAAACTCACCGTCAGTCACAACTCGTATACTAAAAGTCAATGTAGTTTCGCAATTGATGGTTGAATCTATCTTTTGTGATTGGTTATCATTTACATTTATTTTGAGTACAGGAACCTATATACAATGTTGAATACTGCACAGAGAAACAGTCAATGTTAACTAGTTTCAGATCTGGTACTCATCGTCAAGGGAAACTCACGCTTCGGTACATCATCAAGCAGCATGCTAATAATAGTGAAAATTCAAAAGTATAACGACATTCCGCAGGGACGGGGCCATGAGTCACACTAGTTGGCTGATTTGTTGCGTTTAATAGATGCTCGGCTTCATAATAGCCTCGGTATTCACCCTGGTATCCATGACTCCCCGCTGAAACGGACGTGCAGATACCTTAGACAATAACGTCCGGTCATCACAACATGGGACGACGGCCCGTAAGCCATGTAGTAAAATCTCACGTTGTAAATCCTGTAGCTTGTATATTAACAAGGGCCATCGTACACACGTTGGCATTAACACGCCAAATATCATATTCCTGTACTATGCGGGGTTAGATCATTAGAAAATAGTATGCAATGGTAGGTGGGTCATCCCGGTAGAAATTTCTTGACTCAGACCTAGTTAGAATAAGTGATTGCACATCGATTACACGAGACAACGCTGACGATTCGACCAGTCAGCGGTGCAATTTCTTCTATTAAGCCTGGTTGCAGATGTAGGAATGCATGCTTTAAATGGTACTGTGAGTTAGATATACCGCCAACCTCGCGGTTTTCCTTAAGCCTAGCAGTTATCATATACTTCTTCTAACTGGACTTTATATGATTTCTATATAAGGATACATAAAATTAGAAGTTGCGGAGTATTTAGTAGCTACTTGAAGCACCAAATATAAGTTTTTGCTTTTGACTGGAATAGTGAAACTTAGTAGAGTTCCAACCAGCTTGGTAAAGGACTTCTTACCAACAATGTCACGTGGTCCAACTACAGGATCGCAAACTAGTCGATATCGCAATGGCCAAATAGAAAAGATAGTCGGTCCAAGCTTTAGCTGTTTCTGTCGGCGTGTTGAGTTCTGGAGTTTTTTTTTAGTTTACCTGTGAAATCGAATCGAGTCGTCATTCTGTGAAACAACATGTCCTAAATAAACACAATGCGCCTCAGTCCCTTCCTGAAGAGCGACTCGAGAGAAAATCCACTACGGGAGGACTCAACTGCCATCGCGATGAGTTCACTTCGAAGAACGCGTTTCCTCCCCACGAATAAATGGGACTGACATCGTCCAATAAGCACAAAAAGGCCAGATAGTAGCTAAAACATCTACCCTATATAGCGGATAGAGTGATTATTTTTGTCCGTCGTTGTAACCACTCTAGTGCATTGGCATGCATTTTTAGTTCAAGATACTTGTTTTTATGGGCTCCCACTATTGTAGTTCATCCTTTTAATTTGTGTCTTTAGAATGTCCAATATGAAATGAATGAATCCTGTTAATCAAGTGAAGAACTAGATATAAGGAGATATCCCCTAATCAACCCCCTGACACAGCAAAGTGTAAGACATTGTCACCCTTACTTTGACCCAGGGGTGAAAAAAACATAAACAAACATTAAATTGACATTTGAATCTACATCCAAAAAAGGCGCATCCAGACGAACCGAACGCGCGCACCCAAAACGTCGTAACAAGTATAGTACTAGCACCCCTTGTGTAAAAAGAAAGTTAGAAATAAGTTAGCTAGTCAAAATCTTAAAAAAAAACAATCCTATGAGCAGATAGCTCAAAGCATCAAATTATGTGACTCAAATGGTGAATGAAGCATCATTGAACATAATACCACGGTACAATAGCTCGCATGTATAGCAAACGCCGGTTCTACGGAGAGAGAGTTAAATAATATCATCTACCCATACAAGTAGCAAAAGTATCTTTCCTCCTAAGCATTGAAACAACGTATACTTCGGGGATTTCTGTTTATTTTTGTCTTTGGTACCATCAGAAGAAATCTAAGTTGCTGTGGACGTCATTATATGAACTCCAAGATTGATGTTTTTATGATATCATAAATTATTGAATCATTTGTATGTAACTGTATAATTAATTTGTTAGCGTAACTAATAGACACGCTAACGAATTCCATCTCTCTACTGATACTACAAATCACTTTTCAGATCAACTTTATTTAATGCATAATTTTATCATTGATAGGACATAACCACAACTATTGTTCGCATAAGAGACTCTCCTACAGTCATCGCTACAATATATGATAATAAGTACAGGACATAAGTCTGCGAAAGGTTTATACTCGATGTTCTAGGTCACCGAGCTAAAAGTAGATGCATGTTGAGATCATTCCATGCTCTATAGACAGGATATGCCCAGTATCAAGTATGAATCTAATGTTTATCTTATTTGTTAGGAGAGCTATTGATCTGTGTATTTGAGACGCGTCCATTTTAGGTGTTTCCATATTTGATGATTATTTTATTAGTTGCCCTTTGATAATCAAAATTCCTTATTACAGTGGAAATTTTGTTGTTTCCTCAAGAAGAATGAAAAACTATTTTTATTAAATAAAAGTATGGGTAATTTTTATCTCGAGAGTTCTATTGTTACACTGTAGACACCAAAATTGTTTTATTCCTTCGTGAGGATCAATTAATTTGTTTAAATTGGCCCTCCGCAATGTTCTTTTGTAGTTATGAAGAAAGAACCGTTCCATCGATAGGTTGTTTTATTTGGTGTGTTTTTTGTTTAAAACCGCTTTTTGTTATTGTCCACAACATTCTTCGTATTATTCTTTTCTAGCATAATTAAAAATTGAATATTTTTTGTGTGCTACCTCGTCCAGACAGCAATGTGCCGTTACATTCATAAGACTGACTGAGGAATCATGCAGGGGTGTATGAATGAAGCGGTGAGTCGACTAACCTCGCTTTTCGCGGTTGTTGTCGTTTACCACAACCTTATCGACGAATCGACCAGGAAATCGGTTGTGAGAAGTCGATGCAAAGGTCTCTTTCCTCGGAGGAATCTTAGGGGCATGAATCCATTTGATACATACGCCTGTCACCTCCTCTCTCGTTCGATCCGAAGATCCGTCTCGGACACTTTAACGCTGTTACTCCTGTTGTCGTAGCATTGACACCTCAGCCCTCAATCGCCATTCGAATATCGTACATAGAGAGCAAGTTATCGATGTTTATACGTTGTGAGGGAAGACTCAATATTTTCCATCTCGATAACGACTTGTAGATATAAACATACAATTGTTTGATTAGTGTTGACTAGATAGAGCATTGAGTGACCTTCGCTGAGCTACTTAGTAGTGCATCTTGCGCTCGCACTGATTTGATCCTCAGCTTCGCTTGATCTAATAATCCAATTGTCACGATTCCATTTAGAAGTGTTTATGTTAGACAAAATCGAGTTTTATTGTTCTCAAAACAATATTATCTAATAAATCCCATCAATTCTTGTTGCGAAGTTTGTGTAATTTCTACTTCTGCAAAATGCTTTCTCCTCCATCCCTCCTCTCCAGAGAGATCAAGCTTTATGAACCATATCCTACGTTGATAAACTTTAAACATCGAATGGTCTGTCTCTGCAATACGAACTTTAAGTCACTGTTACAATGTGTGAAAGATGTTAGAAGTCTTCTCTCTCGCTGACAGATAGTTTAATCTTAAGATCAATCTTGTACAACTTTTCCTACGTTTGTGAGCATGTCCTCGGTTTCTATAACCGTAGAGCTTTCTTCACTTGAACAAGTATCAAAAGTCTATGAGAGTATCGCCTAGTCACCGGATACGAAAAAGGCACTATGCACAGGAAGTGTGTGTTCAAAATAGATGTATTCATCAAGTTTTTCTCCGTCATCCATTTTATTGTTTCGCTTATCGCTAACTGTTGGTATACTACAGTTGGTAGTGACTGAATCTCACTGTAACTTTTTTATTCTTTTATCACCTCCTCCCTTTAATCTCTCTCCAGAGTTTCCTTAATTCTTCTTTTGATTGTCGCGGAGTATCTTCACAGATAAGAATCACTTCATTAATTAATTACGGATTTTGTTTCGCCTTGTCATTATAGAACCTTCTGTTCTTGTCTCGGGCTTCCTGGGTATTGCCTGAGGCTTTAGATGTTTGCATCGCATATATTTTTGGCGCACATAGAGCTAAGTTCTAAGTTGTTGCTGTATGTATGTCCCATCATTCATGGTATTCCTTTAGGCTTTAGTCTTTAATTCTTCCATATTAGTCCTTTGGACTTGTTATAGCGTTGAGGCATACTAATAAGAGACTGTTCTTATCAAGGATGATTGGTTTCTTCATGAGCACACTTTCATCTTCCAGTGACTTTTTATCCATGAGTTAAATCTTTCAATGAGTTTTTTTTGTTTGTTTCATCAGTTTTTTCCTCAGTCACGTTTTCTCCTGGGTGACAGACAGAACTTTTCATGAAGTCCTTGATTACCCCGATCAAGCTGTCTGTTAACTCTTTTATCCAGGAACTTTCATTGTTCTGAACTACATGTAATTTGCTTAGTAATCTTTTCTTTCAAAAGAGTTAACTATCTTCTAACTCACTTCTTTTTAGTGTATAAGGGGATGAAGGAGAATTCACCAAATTTCTTTTTATCGCTATTTCTTAATTCCGTCACCTATTACACATTCTTCAATGTAGCATTTTCCACAATACTCATTTCTGAGAATCTTCTTTCTCATTCTTGCATCCGCTTTTTAACTTGTTGTAGATCATATAGTTAATAGCTTTCTTGTTCTCCTGACCCGGAAGGATCATGTATTAGTTTTCTTCAACGCAATCACCTAGCAATCAACTTTACCTTCATCAGTGAAAAATAGGGGGTGGATAGGGGTGAATTAGAAGGGGGGTAACTACGTCTATCTGGGGAGTGGAGCCGGGGGGGGGTATTGGGTGATATAGGGTATCTATAAGTGGATCCCTCAGTTTGGCGCTGTCTGTAGAGGTCGTGAAGACGGTAGGATATGCGCTGTGGCTTGAATCCTCACAGGCGTGGGGCAAAATGAGTGGGGGTTAATGTTGGGGTGAGGGGGTGGGGGGGGGGATGGGGTAACAATTGTTGGCATAATATCTGACTTGATAGTCGTTTTCGAAAGGGGTGACGGCACGAATGTGCGGGGGAGGTTATGGTGAGGGAGGCTATAGGAGGTCTAATGAGGGATTACCTTAGATGGGGGGGGGGTGGGAGATGGGGGGGGTAAAGTGTTCCATGCATTGAGTGGTGACGGGTTGTATACTCAGTTGGTCAGTCGGTAGTTCATGGTTAGGGAGGTGGGTGGTGGATGGGGGACCGTCGGAGGAGGTTGATCTGAGCTGGGGGGGGTGAGGGTGGTTCTTGGGGTTTAAATGAAGGGTCTGGGGTGCTCATGGTGAGGGTAAAAGGGGGGACTGCAGGAAGTAATATGGTGGGGGGTGGGGGGGAGGGGGGGGGGAATATATAGAGAGGGGGGGGGGGGCTGCGGGGGTACGAGGGGGTAGCGCGAGTGAAGGGTATCGCCTCGGAATCCGGTAAAGTCATGAGTATTTAATGGGGTAGGGGTGCGGGGAGGAAACTGAAGGATGAAGGGGGATGTTATTACAAAGTTTTTGTAATGTATGGTAGTCTGGCTCGAGAAAGTAGTCAAGAACAGATTGGCAAATCACTAGTTGGTAGAATGGAGAGGGGGGAGTGTGTCAGATTTGGAGGGGAAGGGGGGGGGCGGTTAAATGGCAAGGGTTTGTGTCCGCGGGAGGACAGGTTTAACGCGAGAGTCGGGGGACTGGTACGGGGGGAACGGGGAGGTGTAAGGGGGGATGAGGTGAAAGGGGAGGATAGGGTGGGGAGAGAGCAGAGTGGAGACAGGGGGGGGAGCACTAACTTGTATCTCGTCAGATGCTAAGAGGCAGAGGGAGTGGGGGGGTGGAGGGAGGGTGGGGGGGAGGTGGGGGGGGGATGGTGAGAGGTCTAGATGTGTGCATCGAGGGGGGTGGGGGGGGGGGGGGGGGGTGTGGCGTTGGGGGGGAATGGGGGGGGGGTGGGGGTACTATTGGGCGTGGGGGGGGGAGATTTGGCTGTAGGGGAAGGACCCAGCCACATGACCTGGTGTGGATCATGCACGGGAGGAGTCACGTCGGGACGGTAGCATGGTAGGGGTTCAGACAACAGGCATGAAGGGTGCGGGGAGACAATGGGGTTTAGGGTGTAACATATAACTCGAATTGGATATAAGGATAGAGCATGTGTTGCGCATCTATGTAGGTGCGCATGTAGGGATTTTTAGTAGGAGATGTACGGAATAAGAGGTTTAGAGTAACTGGTGTGGTGGCGGGTCTTGGGTTATTGGGGATCGGGGATGAGCAAAGGAAAGGGGGGGTTTGAAATTTTTAATAGCACGGCAATTGCTAGGTTAAAGACTCCACAATATTACATGTTTAGTTGGTAGGGAGGTTAGGGGGGGGGGTGTGCGTCGGGGTAATTGACTGGGGACCTTTCTGATAGATGAATAGTTGAGACTTCCGGGGGATCCAATGGTGGGAATTGGATGGGTGAAGGTGGAGGAAGTTTCGGGGTTGTAATACGGCGATTAGGGGAGGTGGGGAGGAACGGGGTATTTGTGGTGTTGGTATCTATGATAGTGGGTGGGTAAGGATGGGTGGGGTGGGGTTAATGCGGTGTTATTGTATGGGGGAACAAGGTATGACGATTTAGGGGGGGTGGAGTCATGTTGAATGTTTAATAGAGGGTATATATTGATACGTTGTGTGTTGTAGTTTAGGACTAACAGGGGGAGGTGGAGTGCTGGAGGGACGTCGGCTTGAATTTGTGTTGAGTATGGGGTGCAAGGGGCTGTGTGGGTGGGCAGAGTGGAGTTTAGGTGGTATAGGAAGAACCTGACGAAGTTTTGGGAATGGATTGTAAGGTGAATTTTTGCACTAGTATGGAAATCGTGATTGGAGTTGGGGTGAAGATGTGAGTGGGCCAATAGTTTCTTGGAGAAGTCAATGAATAGGAGGGATAGTTTGAGGTTTGTGGTAGTTGAAGGGGATGTTGTGTGATGGGGGGGGGGTAACACTGGGCGTAGGGGGGGTGATGACTCGGGAGGATGGAATTAGAAAAATTAGTCCGGTGACAGGATTGGGTCTAAGTGGGGCGGATTGTTGGGTACTGAGTTCGATAGGGTTATAACTCTGGGTAGGTGTGGGGATAGTGTGGATTTTTGGAGGGGGGTTGAGGTGATTGTGATGTGTTGTTTTATTGGGCGGCAGATGATAAATGGTGGGTGGGGTGGTTGGTGGGTCAGGTAGAAGGGGGGTGGGGGGGGTGTGTGTTGCGTGAAGTTGGAGGTAATATGTGGAGGTTAAAGGGACGATGTTTGGTGGGGGGGGTAGTTGGAGGGGGGGGTGGGGGGTTGGGGGGGGTGTGAGTTGGTTAATTAGGTGAAGTAGTTATAATAGGTTGTGGTGGGTTAGTGGGGTGAGGTTGGGGGGGGGTGGGGGAAGGGTTAGGTGGTGGTTGGTTGTGGGATTAAATTGTGGGTGGGGTTGGGGCAGTGTGATTTGGGTGTTGGTGGTGGATGGTGTTGTTTAGGGGTTCTTGTAGGATTTGGGTGGATGGTTTCCAGGTTTAGTGGGTGGGTGTGCAGGCAGTATGTTGCTGAATGTGTAGTTGAGGGGTTCAGTATGATGTTGTTGTGACAGATATTTGATTGGGGGGGATATGGGATCGCACTCCAGTGGGTGGGAGGATGTATTGGTTTTTGAGATTGATTTAAGACATGGTATGTTGGTAGTTGTTATGTGTTGGGTGGTGTGAAGGATGTTATTAGTAGGAATGGGGTTGGGGGTGGTTAGATTAGTAACTTGGAACTACGAGTGTCCAGATGGGGTATTATAAGGGCGTTGGTCTCGTGTACATCATGTGCTATATTAGGAATTGAAGTTGGGTTTTGGTTGTGGTTTATAGTTCATTAGGGTGATATGGTGCGGGATACTATAATTTGGGTACATTAAATATGTAGGATTCGTTCACAGGTGGGTGATTGTTCTCGTGTTATGGGTTTGTTTGCAGTATAGATATATGAAGTGGGTTGGGTGAAGTTGGCCACTACGTGGGGGGGAGGTGGTTGAAGAAATGGTTTGTTAGGTAGGAAGTGGGGAATACCTGTATGTCTGGATCCGTAAGGAAATCATTGGGTCTGGTAGGAGGTTGTTAAGTGATGGGGAGGTAATGGATGTGTACCAGAATGAGTTGTCGAAAAGAGTAGGATTGGGGTCAAATGAGAATGGTAAGTTGTAGCATTCTGGGTCATGAGAATGTAAGGGGGTTTAGAGATTAGGGGTTTGCCAATTATTTGGTAGAGGAGATGGTTGGTTGTGATGGGGATATGACGTTAGGGATGAATAAGATTGTGTTTTGTCGTGTTGTGGGAGGGTATTAGGATCAGTTATTGTCGGGGGATTTTGGAGGGGCGGATAATGCGTAGTAGTCGTTTGCGTATTTAATGGTATCTAGGTTAGGATTGAATGATTGTTGGACCGCCATATGATTGTCGGAGGTGGAAGTTTCGCAGACACAAATATTGGTGGTACTTGGGATCAGGGGGACTGGGCGTGGCGAGGGAATGGATAAGGTTTCGGAATATTGTTTGGAGGGGTATATGTAGATTTTTTGAGGACTGATGTAGTTGGTTTGTGGTGGGTTAAAGGGGGTGGAACATGAGTTTAGCTAGGGTATAGCCTTATATAGTAGGAGGATTAGTGTGGGTGTAACGTTATTGTATTACAAATGTATATTTGGATAGGGGATAATAATGATAGTTATGGGGTTAAGGAATTTAACAAGTTTGATGGTTTGTGAAACGGAATCCATCAGAGGTTTATTTAAATAATATTGTGTAATCGTCTATGGAATTGTTGTAATAATTATCCAGGTGTTGGTTTGCGAGGTAATTTGCTTAACTATAGTATTATTTGATGGGTTTTGGTATTTTATTGCCGCAGGGGAAAAGTGGAGTAGGTGGTTTAATTTTTACAATTATTAATTATACTTCTTAGTTATTTATTTTAGTTTTAGTGGACAGGATAGGATATCTCATTCTTTAATTGAAAAGGGAAAAGAGTGAAGTCTATTATAGGGGGAGTTAAGAAGGTTGGTGATGATAGTAGGGTAAGTGTAGAATTGTGGGGATGAATTTTGGGAGGAGTTCAAGGATCCTCTTTCATTAAGGACCAATGTGGTAATTAGGTTATGAAGTTAGAATGGGGGGAGTAAGATTGATTTATGTATTGTGGATTTGTGTTAATTGACACAGTCCATATTGATGCTGGGAGTCCCATGTAATTGATTGGGAGTTTAGACTAAGCTTAGGGGTTAAATTTTGACTGAATAGGGTTTGATATGTGGGTTTACATCAATGTTTGTAATGCAATTGCCATGGGATAAGTTTGGAAGTAGGTTATAAAATAAAAAATTGTTATGTAATGGTTTAGGTAGGTGGTTGGTTGGTGGGGGAATGTTGATATGAAGTGTTTGTAATAGAGCGTAATCCGGGGATAGGTTTGTTAAGGACCTTGTTGGGGTAGGGTGTTTAGGTTGTTTTGGGTAAGTCACGACCTGTGCTATTTGTGTAGGAGATAGAATTTGAATGTGAAATAAGATAGTTACTGTTGTGGGACTTTTTAGTGGTTTATGGTATGTGTTTTTTGTAAGGAATGCGTTCTTAGGAAAGGGTTTTTGATTGTGATCTGATAATTCACCATTGTAAGGTGTCTGGATGTGGATGTTTAGGTAAGGTGTCTGGGTATGTTAGGGGGTTTAATGATTAGGTAATTGGATTGAATGAATATGTTAGAAGGTGGTGGATATCAGTTAATTGTGGTGGTACTGTAATTTGTTTTGGGGGTGTGAAGTTTTGGGGTAGTCACATTAATATTGGGTTGAGATCTTAGGGTGTTTATTTGAGTTAGGAAATTGTGAAGGTTTGGGTTGTAGGTATTGGGTATGAGAATATGCAGTTGTAGAAGCTAGTGAGAGAGGGGTGTTATGATGTAGTATTTGGTAGATGTAGAATGTGTTGGAATGATATGGGATTTACATTTATTATGTTAATGTTGATGTGTTATGTGAGTTGGGGAGATGTAGAGTGTTGAGTGTTAGGACAATAATTGGATGGTATGGTTAGGGGGCTCATAAAATGTAGGTATTTGTTATATTGGGGGTGTAGAATGTGAGGTTTAAGATGTTGTGGTGATAGAGTTATGTATAATTTTGAAAGATAGAGAATGAAGTGTGTATAGGGTTTTATATGGAGGAGATTTACTAAGGATATTTAGATTATTGTGCTTGGTGATGTTGATATTTGGTCTGATTTTTCGGTTTAAATGATAGAGTAAGTAGGATTAAATATGTCGAGTAGATGTTGTGGGGGGTTTGTTTTGGGGTTGTTATGTTATGGTTATAAGGGATTGGTAGATGTTTTTAGTGAAAGTTTAGGATATGTTAATGGAATAATGTGAGTAGTTTTTAAGGTGGGGTGGATACATTGTATTTGGGGGATTATTTATTTGGAGATTGTAAGTTTGAGTTATAGGGTAAGTTTTGTAAGATTATGATGGGTTTGAAGTGTGGTAGTATTATTTGGGAAATATATGGTGGAGGGATGGTTGTGTGATTTTGGATTGTGGGTTCAGTTAGAAATTGGTTAGGTTTTATGGGGTGTGATTTAGTAGGAATGAACGTTAGGGTTATGGATTTTTGGTGAGATAAGATATAGTTATTGATTTGTATGTGGGGGGGGGGAATTAGGGAGTAGGAATAGTATGTCTGGTAATTCGGCGTGCGTATGATTTTCTGTCATTATTGGTGTAAGGAATTATTGGGTTGCGGATAGGGGGGGTTAGTCTAGGAGATTCAGATGTAAATGTTTGGGTGGTGATTGGGAGAAGGGTTGGTTAATGTGTTACAGTTTGTTTAGATTGGTGTTCTAGAACAGATATGTGGTTTGCAGAGAAGGGGGGGTGTAGTTATTAATTTTGAATTGGATATTTGTGATGGTTTTGTAATAGTTGGTGGTGGAGGAAAGAGTTACCTAGATTTATTGAAGCCACTGAAGTGTTGTATTGGGTTGTTGATTTTTGTGTTTGATTAAATGTGTATGGTTGGGGTAAATGTTAGGTTAGTTATGGGATAAGGTGGATTTAGGTTTTTGGGATTGAATGATTATTTATGGTAAAGAGATTGGTTGTAAATTAATGTTGGGACTTTGTGTTGAGTGGTTTATTTTGTTTGGTAGAGATTTGGAGATTAAATTTGTTTTATGTTTGTTATGTAATGTTGGTATGATTTTGTTGTGGAAGTTTATGGTAGAAATAAATTGAGATGGTGTTGTTGATTGGTTGGACAGTTTTAATAGTAGTTATAGTGTATGAAAATGTGATTTGATGATAGGAAATATGAGCTGAAGGGTTTAACTTTTTTAGGTATGATGGATGGAAAATTTTATGGGGATAGATTAAGTGTTTTATTTTGGTGTTGATAAATAGGATTTTGGTTGTTATTTAGGTTTGAGGTAAATTTTGTTAATAGTAGTTTATTTGAATGGGAGTTGTGTTGTGGGGGATAATTAAGTTATTTGAACAATGAAAGATCGGTTTGTGGTTTATCTTGAAATAAGGTATGTTAAATGTGGGGAGGTTTGTTAATTGGATTTGAAGTTATTGTAGAATATTTTGTATCGAAAATCAAAAAATTGGAAAATTTGGATGTAGATTGGTAGAATGTTATTGTTTTAATTAAGTGGTGGTTTCTGTAGATTTTAAGGATAACATGGGGATCCCCACTCTATGTTTGATTTTTGATTTCCCTTGTTTATGTTGGTTACTGGACCAAAGTTTACGCTTTGTGTCATGGATTTGTTATGAGGTTGGTGGGAGGAGTGTAGTATTTGAAAAAGGTAGACCATAGGGGGTGGAGGTATGTGTGGAGTTGTTAGAGTATTGAGAATATGGGGGGGTGGGGGGGGGGGGGGGGGGTTAGGGATTATGCTGAGTTGGAGGGATATGAGTGGGGAGTTGAGGGAGGGATTGATGGTGGAATTGGTTTTGGGTATATTGGGTTATGAGGGTGGAGTATAATTTTTTTGGGTGGGGTTATGAATTAAATGAATGGTACAAGTATAGATTAGTGAAGTAATAGTGTTATTATGGATTGTTGGTGGTGGTATTAGATTTGTTATTGGGAAGAGATTGATGAATTTGATTTTAATTTAATATAGGTTATAAGTTTTTGATAGGTGTTAGTTTGTTTTTAGAGATATATAAATTTGGTAATTAAAAGGCATGTTTGGATATTTTGTATGCGGAATGGGGGAGTTTTGATGAGTTGCATTCTGTGAACGTTATTTATTGGGAGTAAGTATTTTGTAAGAGTGTGGTTGATTTGTTGTGTATAGGTTTGATGATAAATTTGATTTGGGAATTATTTGTTTGGTGGGGAATGTATTGTATGGTATTTGGGTGGTTGTGATTTTGTTGAGGATTTATGAAGGTGACAAGAGTCGAGGTGACTTGAGCTTTTAGTTGGGATTTAATGGATATTATTTGATAAGTTAGGGATGGGTGGGTAGTAGTATGGATAGGATTTAGGGTAGGGGAAAATCAAGGATGTTGGAGCTACCCTCGTAGAGATAGTATAGTGGGATTTATGAGGTGGATTAATTGTTGGTTGGGAAGAGATGGTGGCCACATACATAGGTTTTACTTGGAATCGCTATGATTATAATGTTTGGATTCCCATAGTGTTGAATTCCTCCTGTTTGTAGGGAGCGATTTTGTTAGCCAATCGCAAGGTATGAATGTTATAGTGAAATGAAAGCTAGTGTGTGTTAGAATTAGGAGTTATCAAATATGTATTTGGTAGGTGATTTTAGGAGTTTGTGAACAGAAGTCACAGCTGTTCAGCCCACGAGTTAAAAGCTAAAGCAATGGACCCAGTGGGTGATCCAGTTTTAGGAGTAGAGATTGAGTGGTTAGAACGTGAGATCTCACTCTCGTTAGTATATGCCTCATGTGATTACCACACAGAAAGCTTGTAGAATGTGGTATGTAGGGGTATGTGATCTTCGCTGAAGGAGACGTAACTCACAACTAACATAGGAAAATGTACCAAAAGTGACTCCTTCAAAGACTAGTGTGCAAGGAAGCTGGGGTGGACAACTCAACATATTTCTCACCCAGGTCCCAGAATGCACGGAGTGTATTTGGTCGCAGAGATTTTTTTAAGAGAAGTTGTACACAAACGCCTAGGGTATGGTCTCTCTCTCCAAGCTCAACTCAGGTCCGCATTACTGTCGAAGGCATATGAAGCTCTAGAGTGTCTCTAACTACTCACTTATCGAGATAGCAATAGAGTATTTATTGTTAGTTATGAAGAGACTAAAAGAAGTTTGAGTGATCTCTGAATAAGTGATAAAAATATCAAATAGAGTATCCTGATCATTATTTGATGCGAGTCATTGGTGTCATGACGTGAACAACCCATTGAAGAAAGTTCTTCATGAGATAAAGTATACCTTTGCCTCAGTATAGTGCTCACGTGACGGCGTAAATCTGAGGAAGGTTGCATGTAAGTGAACAATAAGACAGACTTTGTTCAGTAACCTCGCAACCAGTACTTAGGCAACAGCGGGGGCACCAATTGGGGGGACATAGTCATCATTGTCTATGTACCTCTCAACAGTAATATGGCGAATCAAATGGATTTTGAAAAGTCATCTGGGGGTAAGCTATACCCTATGCTCGGGGGACCAGACCTGAATCGACGGGCGCGGCGCATGAGGGGATTAATGACAATTGTCCTACAGATGGCGCCACCCCGCTCTAAGGCGGATAATGATCAATAATAATCCCCACTCCACGCCGGCGCCCGCGGGGGGGAAATTACGCTAACCTCAACAATAGTTAATGACAGAGAATGTCCCAGGGGTTTGACTCCGCTTGCCGTCATCATGTAGATCCTAAACTCCCCCACTCCTCTGTGATAGCCCACCATGCTCCCGTTAAATCGCCAATCTCCCCCGGGGAAAGCGCGTCGCCGGGGGGGGTAAGTTACCACTCAATAGCTGCTGTCCGGGTGCGGTCCGGGGAGATTGTATGGGGCCATCCATAAATTGTTATGTACGCGCCCAAAAATAAGTTTGTCCCTCTCCCACGAAGCACTGGATTGTTGCGCTGCTTGAAACAGAGCTCCAATAAATAAATAAGAACATGGGCCCGGGCTCAAACTAAGGTAAATGGTTTATGTTTGTGTGGTTCTAGTTTGGGTTGGTGCGTTGTGGTTTGGTGTGAGAGTGGTTATGTTCCCTCAAGTAGGTGGGGCCATGGGTCCTGGGGGTGCAGGGAAGTGGAAAGCTCATCAGAGGAGAAGTCGGTTCTTGATCCGTAATTAGTGGGTAATGGGTCGGTAATGAAAGCTAAAGTCTTCGGGCATGTGGGGGGTCGGTAATCGAGGCTACTAGTTAACACCGTAGGCACGTCTCCTGGGACATGTGCAATGCATTGTTTTGTCAAAGAGCCGAGGTCATTCACATGGAAGGTACATCACCTTTTGGTACCAGTTGGGGGTAGCTGTGCGCTGAGCGACTCCGCCAGAAGCCGTCATGGGTGAGGCCTAGATGAAACTAAAACCTGCACAAGCCCTTAATCAGTTGAAAGGGACCCCGTAGGGTACTAGAAATGATTGATAAGTCCACGGGACAGTGTAAGAATTCCTAAGATCTCCCATCTGCATGACCTTCAGAATATAGGTTCCTGCCACAATCTTTGTTTCGTGTGAGTGTCAGACATGAGCCAGTTATCACCTATACAAATAATGCATTATCAGCTAACGCTACCTTTTCATGGACTTAGTGAAAGTCTCTGCCGTACTATTTATCTAAAAACCTCTTGCCTCTTAGTATATAGTATCATAATACCAAACACCTTAGCACCGTTGAAACATCTCCACATCACGGTAGAGGACAATGGAGCATACAACGGTAGTCTAAAGACAAGGCGGTGAGGGTAAGATTGTGGGTTAGGCACTAGGTCGATGTATCGAAGCGGTTTAACACTATGATCATCTAAGGTGTCACGGAGTTAGTGCGTCGGCTCTACGAGATCAGATGGACGTCATGACCAGTTTAATATTGATCTCATCTTCTGGTCTTCTGGGGGGAGTAAGTAGGGCATTAGTTTCATGTTGGGTATATATACGAATTTATTATAACATTCATCAATGAGTTCATCAATGCTCACAGTACATCTCGGGTACCAGTATTTTTGATCGAGAGGTCATCGGGGACGTCTTCAGGCTTAGCGGGATTAGTTTTGTTACCGACGTATCTTCACCATTGAATCAATAATCTTATGTGATGTAATGTTGCGCGAGTCTCGCGGTTACGATAGGGTGACATTGGAAAAGCGTCATCATGTCAACTTTTACGTATCAATAGTTTAGTTTCTGACCGCAATTGATGCTGAAAGTCATACTGTACGAGGTCGAGCACACGTGGTCTACGCGAGTAATGGATGTTAACATGGACATAACCAAATAATTCTCGAAAAGTCATCATGCTATTTCACGATTAGTAATTAGTTAGGTAGCGGCACCAGAACTAGATCCTTTCACAGTCTATCAGTAAAAACACAGCTCAACTAGAGAAAGACGAACACAGTGATTGCGAAAGTCAATCTATGTAAGTATCTCATCCTCGGAATCGGCGGTAACTACAACCTTAATGAACGAACACTTGCTCTGAACAGAAGTCATCATGTAAGGGAAGCTGACGCGGAATTATGGTGGGGGGGTATTGACGGCACATGATCCAAAGTCATTCATCAGTTTAGTATCTTCCGCACTACACATTGAACTGTGGGTCCCCAGAGCAAGGGAGTGTGTGAGTAGTGATCATGTATGGACTCTGGGGTAACCTCTTTATCATAGTAATGGACGAATATGATTGGGAGTCATCTATATCTAAGTATCTTGCTCGCAACAGTTGAGTGACGATAATGATTGATATTACTTCCATCATGTTAAGTTTCTCTCACAATTATAGAGTTAATAGTTGACATGATCATGACATGATTGACCCGAGCTCGGTAAGTACACTCACTCGTTCTCATTAACAAGTTGATGAAGAGAAATGCTGCTGCTGTTGATGAGCCAGGGACCCATGTAAAGTACCTCTCATTTAGGTAGGTAAGTGGGGACGAATTATGATTGAAAGTGGCATATTTACTATTGTATCCTCCCCTCTATTCAGTTTTGTCGAAATATGATTGTAAAGTCTTCCATGTAAGTACCTATCAATAGTATTTGACGAATATGATTGAAAGTCTTCATCATGTAAGGTACCATCTCTAATAGGTATGACGAAATATGATGAAAGTCATTCAATGTAAGTACCTTCTCAATAGTAATGAAGAAATAATGATTGAATAAGTCATCATGTAATGTTACCTCTCTAAACAGTAATGACGGAATTGATGTTTGAAATTTTGAAAGGTCTTTAATGTAATAGTATCCTCCTCAACGTATTGACAAAATGATCCGCGAAAGTCTTCATGTAAGGTACACTATCACAACAGTTCAATGACGAAATGATGAATAGAAGTTCATCATTGTAAGTACCTCTCAATAGTTAAATGACGCGACCGAAATCAATTAGGAATGATCGAAATGATTGGAAAGTCCATCATGTAAGTACTCTCAACAGTAATTGAGAAATGATTGAAAGTCATCATGTAAGTACGTACCTTCTCAACAGGTAATGACAAAATGATGAAAAGTCATCATGTATAGTACCTCGCACAACAGTAATGGGACGAAAGGAATGAAAGTCATCATGTTCAGTACCTCTCATAGATAATGACGAAATGATTGAAAGTCATCATGTAAGTACCACCTCATATAGTAATGACGAAATGATTGAAAGTCATCATGTAAGTACCTCTCAATAGTAACTGGACGAAATGATTGGGAAAGTCAAATCATTGTAAGTACTCTCATACTCTAAATCTGCAATAGACCCCTCAGAAAATATATTTATATATTAGTGTTGGGTTAGACTAGACCTAAATCCGCCCCCTAAACTGCATGAGAACAGGTAAAACAGCAACCAAAGGGCTACACATGAATGATAATACTTGATGGACTTCTTCATACAAAGAAGTTTCTATACTGACCCTATAAATGAGAAAGGGACAAGAATCATGAAACAAAACGATAACTCCTGCGACATCCTCGATAGTATTCAATCGTTGACTAATTCAGAAAGACTGCTGCTGTTATATAAGCCCAGTATATTACATCGTGACTGACAAAGTACCGCTGCATAATAAAAATGGATATTGGATGTCAATAAATTAATGCCAGAGATTTGACAAATTAAAGATGAACTAAAACACCAGGGTTTTACTGAATGTCTCAACACAGTTATGAATTGAATTCATTCGTTGCCTCGTTTCTTATTTTCCTGTTTCGAAACTTCCCGTTATGAAAAATTACATGATTGTTAGATCACAACTGAAGTCTTACTTACGTTGAAGTTACCCCGTTGACACTTTATGAATGAATTCCTAAAAACCTATATTTGCTGACACCCAAAAGAAATCAATACAGAAACAAAACCACAACCATTGTACGTCATAATATTTTAATTCAAGCCCAGGATTGGGCACTTTGGAAGTAGCTAACCCCGTTCCTTAGATCTCCGTTGTTGAAAACGGCGACTCCTGCTGAAGGGCAATGAATAAGGAAAAACCTGTTTACTACGAGAGGAAGGGCCTGAACTACTGTGCTTCACATAAACAGTCACGACTATGGGATGGATCACGAAGTCGTGTGTGGTTTGCTTTGGGGTGTTAACGACTGCCTTGGTTAGTACAAACTCGCACTCCGTGTTTCGATCTTGTATGGCACCAGACCCCGTCACTCTCCTAAGTGCGCAACCACGGTGGGAAGATATGTGAAAAGGACACAGTTAGTGTGTATTTTCCGCTTTGAGCCCTTGTGAAGTTATGTTTTTTTTTTTTTGTGTTTTTTATTTTGTTTTTTTGTATGTAGTATGTCGGCACATTGCTCATTCTATTTCAGTTTTGTATGATTGTGGAATAATTAGTTGATTTATGGGATTTAGCGTCAACTGAGAATTCTTTTGGAGTTTTGATTTTGATTAATTGGAAGCTAAAGGGGTGTAAGCGACTTGTGTAATTCACCAGAGAACGATGGACGATTGGCCCTCGGACCGCACTTGACTGATTTTTGCAGTTTGTCAGTTGTTGCACGCGTCATTAAGAGGGGAAAAAGACCTATATCTCTTAAAAAATCGAGAGTATCGCATTTGTATGCTTTCATGAAGAAACTACGGGTTCTAATGAGCATTGGGACCTGTATGGTGAACTGTTCTATGTAGAGGGAATGAGAGTGTTTTAGCCATGCCCAGTGAAAAGAGGACAGGTAGCTCAAATGTCCTTATGTACAAGTAGGGGTGGTGACAGTCTTACGTGCTGTTATCCGCACAAAGTTCATATATATTTTATAGAAATCACTAGCTGGATTTTGAAGTGCCAAAGCGTTCAATTTGCTAACATTTGAGTTATATTTATACTATATTGTTAAACTGTTTTGGGTTGTACTGTTGGGTGTGCGTATAATTAAAATAAAGATTCTTGTTTTATATTACGTCATATAAAATTATAGAAGTCGTTCTAGTGATAAAGTGTTGGGTTCATAGAGGGAGAACATTTTTTTATCTATAAGCTACGTGTTGGTGTTTGCACAGATTTGTGTTGTGCAGGTGCATGTAGTATAGCAGTGGGCTATTTGCCCTTAGTTTTCACAGAACACCCTATTAATTGCAACCCATTTAGGTTAAGAGAAGTGAAGAAGCCCTCACAAAACAACTAGATAACCCTATGAGACACGAACTCCATCTGCGCAACCGGGGAAGATTCAACATACCTTTCAACATTAAAATTGTAGTAAAGAAAGTATCCAAGTCAGTGTCGTCGTTTTTTGAGAGCGTGAGCAATTCTGCGTTGTGACACGTTAGGGTGGTTCGGTGCCGTGTCCTTGTGGAGACATTAGTGGAGGGATACTCTTATCACAGTTATTTTGGGGTCCAAAACAATGCTTGTTTATCTCTCGCGCTTCAGGGACACATCTCTACCGCGTAAAATAGGCAGAACCAATCTGCGTTTTACATGTGATACTTTAGCAAATCTGTTGCTTTGCCTAGCAAATGTTGATGTATTATCATCACAGGGATGTGTTCAGATTAGAATGTGACAAGGACTCCTGAAATAAGAAATAATTATGAAAGTAGTGGGATATGAATGCTTTGTGTAAAGTAGTTTCAATTATCTTGATACCCATGAGATAGAAAAGAAAAAAGGTCTGCTGCGACCTTTTGCTGGTGGGGAAAAGCTTGCAATTAGTCTGTACAACAATTTTTATTAATGATATTGAGTGAGTACTTGCCGTGCAGTAGGTGTGGGCGTGTTAGCGGGTCCGTAGTGGGGAATTGAAAGGGGAGATCGGAGGAGGTCGCCCAAAAATCATTTCAATTTTGTGACAGTATCCTTTTTAGCCGTTAGACATGTCAAAGATGCGAGGAAGAGGGAAGAGTGTTAGGGTAGGTGGGGGTGAGGGTGGATTGTTGCGAAGGAAAAAATAGGTTGAAAAATAAGATTTGTTGTGGTCATATTGCGGTTTCTGCTGTGTAGCTTGGGTAGGTCAGGTGTAGGCTGACATAGACACAAGTGATTTTGCGCTTATCTTCTCTCACAGTCTGCTTTGTCTCTCACTTTGCTTTCTTATTTGCTATGATTTGATGAGAGATATCTTCTCAAACAAACTTAGTTTCCTATTGTTTGAGTACTCTTAGTCGAACTAGCGACTATGCTAGAAACACTTTCCTTTTCCTTTTGAAAGCAGCCAAGGTCCACCATAAGGTGTATGGGTGCGTCAGATGTTTGTTGATTGAGGAAATTGTGATGTGTTCCGCATTAACGCTGTTAACTCAGTGCAAAGCCTCAGCGAGGCTACTTTTCCTTTTTTTTTAGAAAAGGTTAGGAGTTCTTAGAGTGGCATTAGGTAGGCTTCAACACAGAAAAATTAGTGATTCGTTTTTTGTTCGTTTATATCTTCTTCATATCAAAATTGTGGATGTGGTTTTGTTGATACTTCGATTTTTGATCTGTGTGACATCAATCAAGCGATTGTTTGTGCAATTTTTTTAAGGAGTGATTTGTCCACTTTTTGCAGATGTACGTTGTTGTAACTTGTCCCAAGGTTTTGATTATATCAATCCTTAGATCTGCATCATGTAGCCAAATGTTATCATTATTCAATGGTTTTTGATTTGTACAAAATCTATGGTCTCTTGACGGTTTTTGTACAAGGCCGAGCATTAGGTGGGGATGTTATGTAGATATAGCATCTCCTATTATTCCTTTCTATGGGCAATGACTGGAGAAGCATTTAACAAGTACACGATTGAGTACATATTTTAGGATTTTTTTAAAAATTCTAAAATATTAACCAGGTCCGGAAGCTAATAAACACGCTCAAGGCATTCACGTGGATGTAGTTGGCTTCTCGCTTATTTCTGGGTTAGTAAGTACAGACAGCTTGCGCGTTTTTATTATGAATTTATACTCCTCCACCCCTCCCCCCCCCCCATGCAAGTGCATTTTTTGTTATCCGCCCCCAATACTAACTCTTTATTTACATACGTTCACCTGACACTCCCAAACAATTCACACTCACCTACCTCCCAAAACGCGCCGGCTATTAGTTTGCGCTGTGGGTGGCGTGATTCTTTGTGCGGAGAAGAGATAATATCTCTTTGTAGATACGGATGTCTTCGTGTGCAAGTTCCAGGATTGGCTGATATGATGGGGAGTGGATTGTGTTCATCAAGATGGATTTTTATTAAATAAATAAAAAAATAATTACAGACTATGCTCGAAAATTGCAGTGAAAAAGTGAAAAAAACCAATGGTTTCTCAGAAACAAAACAAAAAAACGCAAGAAATGGATACACGAGTTGAGTTAGTGTTTAGTTAGTTCTTAGGTTTTAGGTTTGTTTTAGAAGTTTGACCGAATAAGGATAAAAGAATAGAGACGAATAAAAAAAAAAAAAAATAGAAAATATAGAAAAAAAAAAACAAAACAGGAAAAACAAAAAAAGCCAAGCATAAGGGAAAAACAAAAAATCATGTCAACTCAAGGAGAAAGATATGATAATGTATATTGTAAATTATAAGAAGCCAAGCGGAGTCTATCTCCTGGTTAAGGGTGTCGGCGCTAAAAAATAGGGGGTAACTCTGGGAGGATTAAGTTAGTTGGTTTGTTAAGTTTATGCCTTTGTTACACATAAGACCGCCGGCAGTATTTCCCCTGACGGTTTATTAGCAGTGGCAATTGTTCGGTGAGCGATTAACCTAGGTAATACTCCCACCACTGTATAGTGAGACGCAACCTTCTATTACATCTTCTAGAGGTAGGATTGGACAAAGCACGTAAAAGTCTAACTGTATCATATTTGGGTATAGGAAAGGAGTGAACATTTGTGCTTGGGCAGGAACTCAACCAGAAGTCTAGTGTACAAAGTTGGTTCTAGGTTACAGATCGTTAAGAAATATAGAAAACTAACAATCGGAGAGGATCAATCTACGTACACTTGAGAGAACATGCTAGACGGTACATTGACAGTTCATCCATTGCTGACAAAGAAAAAAAATATTAGAGAAAGAAGAACACGAGTGTGTGTCTGTTGTCCGCGTCAGCTAGAATTATGACACCTACGGGCCTGAAATCTCAAACTTAAGTGATTATGATGTTCTGCCCAAATTTACACTCCACTTAAGTGAGGTCTTGTATAACACACTACCAAAAGCCGGTGAAAAAAAAAATGTAGCAGTAGATAGTGGAGGCGATTGAAAGTGCACCCTTGCATAAGATTCAAGAGCAGACGACAATTTCTAAGTGTAGTGGCAGGACAGAGAGGGGGAGGATACCACTAAAATGGACAACACCCATAAGTCAAGTTGACTCTATGTTAATTTGATGTCACCAGACTTGGATAAGTGATAAGGATGGGAAAGATGAAATCAAACAAGTTGTTCATAAAATTTCTTGGTTTAAAACCTTTGAACATTCCTGAGCAGTACTGTTCTTATCAGCTAGTATTGTGAGGTGCTGAAAAGAATAAGAAGAATTAAATTGAAAAAGCAGGGAGAAACAGGTGTTGGGTTCCGGGTATTGTCAGAAGCGGTTTCCGCGCACTGTTTTGTTGCTCGGTAAAAGTCAAGGGGTGTTGCGGAGCGGGATACGCGAGATGGTGTAATTAATGGAAAATCGAGTCGAAGATTAAGAGAATGCTTGTTTTGATGTTGTTGATAAAAGGAGGAGGGGGTGGATTTTGGTGTTGAAGTGAAGGGAGGGTAGGAGAGGAAGGGATCTTGTCTATGATTGATTTTGGACAGTATTAGGGAAGAGTTAGTCAGATGAGTTTGGAAAGGAAGGTAGAGGACCAAGACTCGGGCGGGGCTAGTGGTGTCCGTGACACACACAAATAGTGTTTCTGCGAGGGGTGGGTTGACAAGACGAGAGTGGCTTGTGGAAAAAGTTGAAGAGTGTAGAAGGAAATACATAGGGCGCATCAGTACTGGACTAAGGAAACCCAACTAGAATGATCGAATTCATTTGGGGAAACCCAGAAAGAAACTTAGCATTAATTTCTATCTACTTAGTTTACTGGTCAACCGGGAGCTTGATCGACAACAGGCCACTTGGGTGTATAAAAATTACATCAAAAAAAAAGCGGGGGATTAGCGTAATTTTTCAAACACGAGTCTAAACATTTACATCTACACAGAGATCTCATCAAACACAAAACAGATGCACTTGCAAACGGTGTCCACGTCATCAGTTAGCATTGAGTTCGACACGACTACGCGCATGAAAGTTATGATCAATGGTAGGGGAAAACATTCACACTGGATTGGTGCGCGCCAAGTAGACTGCAAATGTGATTTTGTCAGATGAAATTCAATATAGTAGTCTAACGACTGGTCTGTAGAGTGGCTGTCAGACTATCTCTGGTGAGTGGCTCAAACTATATTAACTGCTTGGATTAGAATGAAGATAAAGATATCTAGTACGTCCTGTGTTACCAGGAAGCACGTCTCAGTGTAGTAGTTAAAAGTGACAGAACCAATTAATTCCTTCTGTTTGGTAGGGAGTGGGAATGGTGTCGCAGCAAAATGGTGGGATGATCAGACACATTGAATGTTGGGAAGTAATGGTATGAACACGAACCTCCACTTCGGGCAACTGTGTGTTGTCACTCGGACATTCTCACCGCCAGCTCGCAAAGGAAAGTGGATGTGGAGAAAAAAGGTAAGGTACTATCGACGATGCTTAGGAGGGGTACAATCTCCCTCTTTTTTTCTCTGCCCATGTTATGCAGGGGTCATGTACTGCTCGCAGGTTTAATGGGTTGCAGTGGCCATGACTTCAACATTGTGTCCTCGAAGTTGACACCAAAGTTCAGTGACAGCCACGACATACTATTAACCTTCGAACCAACGCAACAAAGGCTTGATCTCATGGCCGGCCTAAGCTGGACACACGCGCTGAAGAGATTAAAAGTAGAGTTTATTGTGATAGTTTTTGTTTCGGTCCTGAGAAGTTACCTGGGTCCCAATGTATTGTTGTGATGCATGCATTACGCACTAGTCCGCGACCTTTAACCCAATTGGAAAAAGCGTTTGGTGGCAGACTTACGGCACCAGTCCTACTTCTAAGATATCTATCTTATTTTTTTTATGTTAGAATAACCTAAACATAAAAACAGACGCTGGACTACTTCTCTAGACGCTCGTGTGTCTGAGAACAATTCTGTAAGATAGGTATTCGGTCTGGAAAATTTACTGGGTACAGTCTTGTATCTGCTACAATACCTACGGAAAGCACTTGCAGGGGTAGGTAACGTTGGCCTGTTGCTCCTGGACCACACGGCAATAAGACGGTGCATTAGGGATGCCTTTGCCTTGCGCTGGACATGATAGTTCACAAATGATTTTTGTAATTTGGCATACATTTATATTGTTAAGATTTTGGTGCACACACTTCTACAGTGCTTGAATAGATAGGGGAGGGTAGGCTAGCGGGTTGCTTGTGCTAGTGTGATTGGGTATACTCATATTCTATTGGACCTTACTGACGGCTGAACATACGATAGGTCATTCGCGTTAGTTTTTGGATTATGTTGGTCTACTATATGAGTCTGTTGCTGCACTGCTTTGTCTGCGTTGCGAAAAAATGTATAATTATGGATGTCTTCTGCCATTTTTTGTTTGCCAAAGGTACTGTAAGTAAAATATCCATAATTATGGTCTGCTGCATCGTTTGTGATTGTATGTATGCGTTGACTCGTGAAGTATGGAT